>OU015474.1:13370688-13455284 GCA_907164805.1 Brachyptera putata
GAAACATGTGTCTAATTATTTGAGTGCATGTAAACTTGGTAAGTCAGCCATTGTTAGCCATGCAGGCAATAACTGAGGGAAAGTGAACAGCCAGTGGCCAGGCATTACAAGCTAACGGTCCGTTTAATTTACCGTCGACATTCTTTATTTATCTCAAACTAGTACCAAAACGAGACCCGACAAGTTCCGAACGAAGAAAGTGCATCGCCATTCTGTACTCACAGTTACAAAATATTCTAAAATTATCGCGGTGAATCTATTTCACTTCGAATTCCTGATCTATGAAGATAGTGGACTTGGGTATTTATGAGAAAGTAGGTTTTCAAATCAACAAGACCTCGATTAAACCGATTGGCCACATTGAAGCCTCAATTTGTCAGGACCACACAATATCAAAGAGGGTTCTATTTTCGGTCTGCCACTGTTTATAGCTCTTTATTTGTCAGTTTGAGAACGGATAATTTTTTTATACATATTTAGATGAGCGTAGCGAAGATTTTCATTCCATATACCGACACCGATTTTTTTTTTTTTTTTTTTTTTTTTTCTTTTTTTTTTGTATGTAATTTTGTACGCGGCATACAGGTCAGGAAAAAGGATCAATCAACTCGAAACTTTTTTTTCAACTTGGTATCACACCATAATAGGTTGGGATTATTTTTCTTTTAAACTTTTGAAGTGATCCATGGCCTGTATATGTACATTGAGCTGACCAAATGTTCTTAATTCTACATTTCCATACTTCTAAGCTCATCTCACAACGCATATAAGGCGTTTTCCTAGTATAGACAAATTAGATCATAAAACTTTACAAACGTTAGGGCTCCTGTTGGGCATTTTATTTTATACTAATTATTTACATTTTCGTTCCATTTGCTATTATTAATTTCTGCACTGTTTTAATTAGATGAGCGTCAGCGAAGATTTCCATCCTACTCTCATGAAGCTTTGTCTGTGTGTTTTTCTTTTCTCTTTGTAAACACTGCACATGTCGCAGGGTTTGACCGATCGGCATGAAACTTTTTTTGTGTACACAAACTTATCCAACTTAGAACTGTAACGTTTTTGAGACAAATCGGTTGGACCATTTTTGAGATACATTATTTCAAAGTTTCTAAAAACCGCACAAGATCAGGCTGAGCGGAAAAAATTGAAAATAGAATCTATCCACAGTGTTTCAAATTTTCCCCCAAATGTAAACACAACAATGGCTCATTATAGAATTTTGTATGCAATTCGGACCAGCCGTTTTGAAGAAAATAATGCAATAGATGTTTTTTATTCATCAAATAAATAGAAATGATAGCAGGAAAATGTTGCAGTGAAAGACTGAGTGTTCCCTAGATTCGTTGGTATTGAATGGAGTATATTTTATAATTTACATGATCAATGCGTGTAGGCTATAGTTGTCGATTATACTTTGAAGACATCTCGCCCATCTCACAACGCACATTCTGCGTTTGCCTAGTATTATATCACATGCTGTCATACAGGGATTCCACCCCATTCTCCTTATACCTGTAGGCCTATCTTATATATAAAAAGCTCGTGTAACATGTTAGAGGATGAACTCCTCCGAAACGGCTCGACCGAGTGTCGTGAAATTCCTTACGCACATTCCATAGGGCTGGTAGAAGGTCCTAAAGTATACGACATCTTCGCCAAGCTTTCTTTTATGAGCAATATCCAAAAATTGGCACTTCAAGGACAACACCAGTAATAGCGTTGATCAATGACATTGACGGCTTTACTCAATGTCGGCCGCACTCGGCAACACATTGCGGGGGTACACGCTAGATTGCGCCTAATCTGCCTTCTAGCACCTTATTTTTACATTAACAACCAACATTCAGTACAAATCAGTTCGATGGCAGAGCAACGTTTGCCGAGTCAGCTAGTACTTTATAGATATCTCGTTCATCTCACAACGCATGTTCTGCGTTTGCCTAGTATATCACATGCTGTTATACGGGGATTCCTCTCCATCCTCTTCACCTGTGTACACTTTATAAACTCCTAATAAATGAATGAATAAAACAAACAAACAAGCAAGCAATCACGTGGAGGTCAGATTGAGAAGGAAACGATTATCCAGCTGTTAGAAGTGATGCGTGAGATGTGATTAAGTGAATTAATCTGCCATTAGAGGCTCGAGGTGTTCACACGCTGACTGACCAACCTTCTCCTTGCCACACACGGACATGGCTACTACCATACACACATGTATCTTCATATATATCTAGGCCTATATATAATGTTCCTGATCGAGAGAATAGTCTTCTCTCTAACACTTAACGTAATCCTTTGTTGAGATGGCAGGATTTTTAAATATATAAGTGTTTTCGGATTGAATCCTAATTTCAAACTCCCAAAATTTTCACAATTTTGGTTATATATATATATATATATATATATATATATATATATATATGTATATATATATATATATATATATGTATATATATATATATACACATCTCGAAACAAAAAAAGTAATATAAGATACCGGGACTCGAACCCAGGACTCGAATCGTTCAGATTGCCGGTCTGCTGCTCTCCCACTGAGCTACCGAGATATTACTCTTATGTCATGGCTATGCTTAACCCACATATTATATAAAACATCCCACATATTTCGATATTGGATCGTATTCGTATCCAAGAAGTTATATATATATATATATATATATATATATATATATATATATATATGATAATAAGTCACTTTTCGGTGATTTGCCCTTCCTTGAAACAACTGGTGGCTCTAAAAAGAGCCTTGGTTTCGACGTTTCGGCTAAAAACGTTCAGCCATCTTCAGGAGTCGTTGTGGTGTGGTGGCCGGCAATCGTATATATATATATATATATATATATATATATTTATATTATATATATAAATATATATATATATATATATATATATATATATATATATATTATATATATATATATATATATATATATATATATATTAGTGATGCCTTCGGGTACCCGGGTACCCGGGTCGGGTACGGGTAATGCATTACCCGGGTAATTTTCTGTTACCCGGGTACCCGGGTACCCGTCTAGGTTCCGGGTAATTGTGCTAACCAGTATCTATAATATAGAAAATAACTTTTATAAATCACTCAGCTACCGAGAGAAATTCAACTTTGCATTCTACATAAGTTTTTTCACCTACCTTCCCAGACCTCCCTCAACTTGTCATAATGCGCTCGTCAAATCTAGTCGCACCACCTACCGTTGTCTGTGGTCACACGTGCAGTGTACTGAATCGCTCTCTAGTTGCCATGCCAAATACTATTCTTTACCGAGAACTGAGAAGCATATATAGTCATATAGTTTTTAGTTTTATATAGTTTTTTAAATTACCCGGTTAATTTCGGCGGGTACCCGGTTCCTAATTTGTTACCCGAAGGCATCCCTAATATATATATATATATATATATATATATATATATATATATATATATATATATATATATATATATATATATATATATATATATATATATATATATATATATATATATATATATATATATATATATATATAAATATGTGAACATACATAGGCCTGTATGAAACTGGGTCACATTGAGTCCTGCTGCCAGATCTGATCACTGAACGGTCGAGCCCGCTGTTTGGGTCGGACACGGTACACGGGTTCTTCTGGTCAACACCTCTCCATCAGCCTGTTGCTCTAGCTCGCACCTGAGGTCTACAACTCGCAAATCTCGTGTACCTACTCCTGATTTCAGCTGATTTCAGAGATTCCAAGGGAATTTCAAGTGATTTAAGGGATTTCAAGAGATTTCATACGGATTTCAGGTGATTTCAGAGATTTCAAGGGAATTTCAAGTGATTTCAGGGATTTCAAGGGGATTTCACATGGATTTCATAGGGATTTCAAGAGATTTCATACGGATTTCAGGGGATTTCGAGAGATTTCAAGAGATTTCATACGGATTTCAAGGGGATTTCAATGGGATTTCATGGATTTCAAGGGGATTTCAATAGATTTAAGGGATTTCATACGGATTTCAAGGGGATTTCAATAGATTTCATACAGATTTCAAGGGGATTTCAAGTGATTCAAGAGATTTCAGGGGTATCTCAATGGGATTTCATGACAAGTGTACACCAGATTTCAGGAGTGGTCAACCCCTCGGGCTTTAATCACTTCTCTGATAGTTGAAACGTGGTTAAGAGTCCAAGGGAGTCGATTTAGCGGAATGTCAGGTTTTTAGTGATAACTTCTGAACGGTATGAGATATCGAAATTCTATTAAAAAGGTTACATAGATATTTTCAGTACCTTCAAGATGGTATAAGTATCAACTGATATCGCGTAACTGGCAAGTATACACATCTGAGAAAGGTATGATTCAACTGTAGGCCTAAGCTTGACGATTATGCCACATAGGTTCAATAGTTAGAGAGCTAGGATGTTTTTAAGACATAATTTTTCTTCTTTCGCTTTCTAGTACTTGAAAATGAAATAATAATACGTTTCATGCGTCTCTGACTGCAAAAACATGTTGTTTATTTTGCATTGAGAAGTGTATTTTTTTACATTTTTGGCAAATTAGGTCTTTTTCAGTGTTTTTTAGGTCTTTTTGTCTTTTTTGCTCTCTAATTTCTCATTGTGAATTCTTTTCAGCCGATAATTGACTTCTCATTCATTTTTCCTCTTGATGTTTGAAGGGAAAATTCTGTTTGACAACTCTGATGTTCGATTCAATTTGATCCAATTATTTAAATATCCACTAAAAGTGTACACGCAAGTTTGATTTTCGGTCAAAAAGGTCAAAAAATTGGTACAAGTAATTAAGCCTATAGCCCCCTACGTACAGAAAAATCAATGTAAAATGAAAAAAATTCATATGTAGGCTACTTTTTTATTTGAAAGGTCTTTTTCTTCACTTTTCGAGGTACTATTTGCCTGCCTTTTTGGCAGTTTCAAAGGTCTTAAACATCCTATCCCTAGCTTATTACTTATATCATCTTGAAGGTAATGACAATATCTGTTTCCTTACTATTATATTATATTTCCATACTTCATTGACATGAAACTTTTTTTATACGCAAACTCATCCAACTTAGAACTGTATAGTTTTGGGGTCAAATCGGTCGGACCATTTTTGAGAAAGATCATTTCAAAGTGTCTGAAAACCCCATAAGATTGGGCTGGGCGGAAAAAATTGAAAAATAAAATGTTTCCAATATAATTCAAATTTTTCTCAAATGTGAACACATAAATAATACACATTAATAAAAATTGACGTGTAATTCGGACCAGCCGTTTCGAAAGAAAATAATTTAATATAAGTTTTTTATTTATAGAAAAGATAGAAATATTAGTGGAAAAAATATTGCATTGTTAAATTCACGGCTTCCTAGATCCATTGACATCTGATAAAGTTCATTTTATATGATCAAGGTGTGTGGAGTTTCGCTCATCTCACAACGCACATTCCGCGTTTGCCTAGTTACTTACACCATCTTGAAGGTATAATGACAATATCTGTTTCTTTATACTATTAGATTTCCATATCTCACACCGTTCAAAAGCCATCACCAAAAAACTGATATTCCGCTAAATCAACTCCCATGGCCTCTTAACTGTATTTACTTCTGATCTGCTAGCAGATTTATGTTGTGGGAAAACAGCGTGATTATTAATATTTCTCTAAATTCCCGCCTTCTTCTTTGACTCCAACTTTCATCAAGACAGTTCCGATCGACCGTCTTTCCATTATCCAACCTGATCGATCGTCAGTTTCGACTCTTCAAATACCAGATATTAAACTAGTTATTACTTCCTGAGGCTAATTATTGGTTTGATTTCGAATGAGATTCGCTTTCTTTCGTCGGATGTCTGAAATGTCAGCGAAATGTTCGCCACATGTTTTAATAACATGGCGTTTGATGTTAGGTAACACATTTCTCTGTGATTTGTTTGCAAAAACTAGGATATTCCGTGAAGAATTGACTACTTTATAGATTAGTCATGACAATTGAATGAATTAATATTTTGGTTTTACGGCGCGTGGACATCTAGGTCATTTTGCGCCGAAAGAAATAGGAATGAACATACTTATTTATTTGATTCACTTATTTGATTTATTTTACGTTTCTTATTAATTACATACTAGGAAAACGTCATATATGCGTTGTTAGACGAGCGAATAGTAATAGTATGGGTAAAAATGGGTGAAAACTGCTTCGAGTGGTACCAATTTATCACTTTTTACGTTTTTTCTTCAAAATAGCTGACCCAATCAAGCTAAAAATTTCCAGAAATGTGTATTAAAATGTAATTCAACTTCACGCAAAATTTATTTTTTTGGAAAATGATTTTTTTTTTCCGCTGTGTTATTCTAATGGGTAATTTTGAAATTTCTAAAATTCATAAAAATAAAAGTTACCACCCGATAATGCCACAAAACTATACAGATCTAAGCTAGATAAAGTACCTTATTAAAAAGAAGTAGAAGTTGATAGCTGTCGCCGTTTGACCTGTGGAGAACCGACAAAAAACATGTAAAAAAAAAAAAACATAAAAACGAACACCAATTTTTTGTTCAGTATGTCAAATTGAACCCTCGCTAATTCTCGTCTGATAAGATTACATGGACAATCGGAAGTCTCGTGGATACACTTTCGTTTTCGGACATTCTACAGCTTGCCTTTGAAACCAAACAAGGAACACTCATGCTGTGCATCGCGCTGAGCGCGCGACATGGCCCTAGTCAACTACCAGCTCTACTCATTATCATAGACATGACGTTTTCACATAGAGTCATTGTGCTGGGGATGGCGATTAGGGTGGACATTTGTGAGGCAGGAGGAGAAAAGGGTAGCAAATGTTCAGGGTAGAAAGGAAATAGGATAGGAAATGTTTAGGAAGGAAGGAAATGGGGTAGCAAATATTTGAGAAAGAAGAAAATGGGGTAAATGTTTAGGAAGGAAGGAAATGGGGTAGGAAATATTTGAGAGGGAAGGAAATGGGGTTTATGTTTAGGAAGGAAGGGAATGGGGTAGGAAATATTCGAGAAGGAAGAATGTTTGAATGTTTAGGAAGGAAGGAAATGGGGTGAAAGTTTAGGAAGGAAGGGAATGGGGTAGGAAATATTCGAGAAGGAAGAATGTTTGAATGTTTAGGAAGGAAGGAAATGGGGTGAAAGTTTAGGAAGGAAGGGAATGGGGTAGGAAATATTCGAGAAGGAAGAATGTTTGAATGTTTAGGAAGGAAGGAAATGGGGTGAAAGTTTAGGAAGGAAGGAAATGGGGTAGGAAATATTCGAGAGGGAAGGAAATGGGGTTTATGTTTAGGAAGGAAGGGAATGGGGTAGGAAATATTCGAGAAGGAAGAATGTTTGAATGTTTAGGAAGGAAGGAAATGGGGTGAAAGTTTAGGAAGGAAGGGAATGGGGTAGGAAATATTCGAGAAGGAAGAATGTTTGAATGTTTAGGAAGGAAGGAAATGGGGTGAAAGTTTAGGAAGGAAGGGAATGGGGTAGGAAATATTCGATAAGGAAGAATGTTTGAATGTTTAGGACGGAAGGGAATGGGGTAGGAAATATTTGAGAAGGAAGAATGTTTGAATGTTTAGGAAGGAAGGAAATGGGGTAGGAAATATTCGAGAAGTCAGAATGTTTGAATGTTTAGGAAGGAAGGGAATGTTTGGGGAGGAATAAAATGAGTCGGGAAATTGAGTAGTTGAAGTTCGGGGTAAACGGTGGATAAGGTAAGAAATGTAGTCAAGAGTCCAAGGGAGTCGATTTAGCGGCATATCAGTTTTTTTATGATAACTTTTGAACGGTATGAGATATCATACTGAAAACAAGGACAAACAGATATTCCAAATACCTTCAAGATGGTGTGAGTAATAACTATTTATCCCTAATCGCCTGATTGTCAGGCGTATACACTTAAGATATACATTTTTTAATTTTATACGCCTGACAATTATGTGATGTGAGATGAATATGTATTGCTTACACCATCTTGAAGGTATTGAAAATATGTTTCCTCGTTCTCATAATTTCGATATCTCTCACCGTTCAGAAGTTATCAACAAACACTGATATTCCGCTAAATCGACTCCCACGGACTCGGAAGTCGCTTAGTTCCGAGTCCTATAAACAAGTGTCGCCTACAAGTTGGTCTCCAGCTATAAATCACCCGCTAATCGTATGCATAACGAGGCAGTTCATAGTCACGCTGGCTTAGTCACTTCATCCCGGTCGACCTTGGGACAGACGTGGTCACAACATGACCTAGACAAACACACTTCCTGACACCGGGTCAGGTCGCCCACACGATCATCTCCCTGGCTTTCAGGATATATATATATATATATATATATATATATATATATATATATATATATATATGCTATTTTCATAAGGTTTCATGTATAAATAATCCATGTTTTCGGTTCCTCTTGTGTGTATTTATATTTTATTTAAAACTCACCAACGTTTCCCTTAAATTGCAATAAGCATTTTCACAGGTGATAATTGTATATTGAAAAAATTATTATATAAAATAAACAAGACAGATAAAATAAAAATGACATTTTTATTTTATCTGTCTTGTTTATTTTATATAATAATTTTTTCAATATACAATCATCACCTGTGAAAATGCTTAATGCAATTTAAGGGAAACGTTGGTGAGTTTTAAATAAAATATAAATACACACAAGAGGAACCGAAAACATGGATTATTTATACATAAAACCTTGTGAAAATATACATGAATACACACATATATATATATATATATATATATATATATATATATATATATATATATATATATATATATATATATATATATATATATATATGAGTACATGGCTTTCTGTTGAAACGTACAGCACGTAACATAGATAGGACGGGTATTATTATCACTGAAAAATACCTCCTCGTCGGGGAAACGAACCCCATACCTTATGCTTGATACGCATATGCTCTTTCCTTCTGAGCTAACGAGGGGGGTATCTTGCAATGATATTAATGTGTGTGTAATGGTACAGATGGAGGTTGAGGGGTAGAGATTGTTCTACCAATTTAAGAACTCAGTTACCATGGCTGCGTTCCGAAACCCTCGTGTCATTTACTGAGCGTTCCGAAACCCTCCGCGCCAGTGAATTCTGCGTACTGGAAACACTGGAACTATTTGTCCCAGTGAACCCAGTCAAGTAATGGCGCCCTCCAATGAATGATGCTAGATTACATTAGTTAGTTCACAGACAAATCGACGTGTAAATATTGTTGAAAATAAGGCTGAGAAACTTCATCCGGATGGAGGCCCAAGTTGATTTTGTTCTGTGTTTTTAGCAATCTTATGTGTACAGAATTTTCTTCATTGAAAATATATATATATATATACATATATATATATATATATATATATATATATATATATATATATATATATATATATATATATATAAAAGATACCCCTTCGTTAGCTCAGAAAGAAAGAGCATATGCGTATCAAGCATAAGGTCCGGGGTTCGATTCCCCGACGAGGAGGTATTTTTCAGTGATAATAATACCCGTCCTATCAACATCACGTGCTGTACGTTCCAACAGAAAGCCATGTACTCATATATATATATATATATATATATATATATATATATATATATATATATATATATATATATATATATATATATATAGACTATATATATATATATATATATATATATATAATTGCACTCAATAAAATCATTTATGAGAACCTTGTAAATGTTGATCGGGAAATTAAGCCAGTAAACATCTCCAGGGCTGATGACGCCGGCCGTCTGCCTTGGAAACTAGGCGTGGGTTCGAGCCCCGCATGTGACATTGTTGCCTTTGACCTTTCAAGCGTATGATCCGCATTGGCAACGGTATTGTGGCTTTTAAAGGGCATACTCTCATTATTACACGACTGTGTAGCAATATTGTCATGAAAAATGGTACCGATTTTGTTGAAAAACAATACCTTACCACTCTGGTATGTCACTAAAGTCCATAAGAAGTTCAAATTCGATTGGTTATTTTGTCTGGCCTGTATATATACAACAAAATTGAATGAAAACGAAATACAATTTTTTTGCTAGTGAAATAGTAATCTCCTCACCGTCACATGTAGCGTAGTGGTTAACGCGCTCGCTTTATGTGATCCGGGAGACGAGGGGACTTTTAGGACCTTGTTCGATCCCCGCCGCCGACCATCTTCACATGGGTTTTTTCATGGTTTCCCTCTGTAGACTATGCTAATGCCGGGATGATTCCTACAATAAGTCGGCCACGACCGCTTCCTTCCCACTATCCTTCCCATTACCCAAGAACCTTCATCTCATCATCTTTAGATCTGCGCTAACATAACACTGCGTCGTTAAACCCAATATAAAAAACAAATAGGAGGCCCAATCTTCGCTACTGTGATTTAATAACAGTTCGAGTTAATTTTGTAAATATTGCCTGATGTGACAATACTCGACGTAACACGGAAGATGATGAAAGCGTGGGCTATTAGGGTCAGCTAATCAGATGGGCCGATAGAGAGTTAAGCTACGAGTCGGCCTTGAGGTTTACATAATACTGGGCGATGTGTTGGTGACAGTTTTTTTTTTTTTTTTTTTTTTTTTTTTATTGTTGCTTAAAGACCCCACCAACAGCTAGGTTATACGGGGGTACGAATGAGCGGGTGGTTATGAAATCATGAAGTGGTAATAAGTGAACGGACGTTCACAAAAACCCATGTGTTATGCGGGACTCGAACCCACGCCCAACGGTGACTTCAGTTACTGAAGCGTGCCTCAGCTGACCGAGCTACCGAGGGCGTCGTCTCGGACGTAAAACTGGCCTCATAAAGTACAGTTTCGAATAGAATGTTCTATTAGTCAACATTGGTCGTAGAACGATGCTAGACAGGTGTTGAAAGTAAATGTAGATACAAAGTAATTATGAATAATTTGTTGAAATGAAATAAATACACATTACACAAAGTCATCATTAAGATAGAATCAACAAACAATGATGGTGTAGAGAATATTGAAGATTTACATCGTAATGTCTAGACAGAAATCAACAGGTAATCCATTCAAATGATTCATTCACCCAGAAACTCTCTCACGCTGTAATAACGATCGATTATGTAGCTTTTAAGAATCCATGGGAGTCGATTTAGCGGAATATCAGGTTTTTGGCGATAACTTTTGAACGGTATGAGATATTGAAATTATGAAAGAGTAAGTTTCAAGAATATACCGGTACATTGTGTAAGCGTATACGCCTGACGATTATGTGATTTGAGGTGGATTGTTATTAGACGAGCTTTAGCGAGGATTCAATTTGAAATACTGAAAAAAATTGATGTTCGTTTCTATGTTTTTTTTTTTTTCCTTTCATGTTTTTTTGTCGGTTCTCCACAGGTCAAACGGCTACAGCTGTCAACGTCAAACTTTTTTTAAATATGGTTCCTCATCTAACTTAGATCTGTAAAGTTTTGTGGCATTATCGGGGGGTAACTTTTTTTTTATGAATTTAAAAAATTTCAAAAATTCCCATTAGAATAACATGGCGAAAAAAAAAAGAAAATATTTTTATTTTCCAAAAAAATGAAATTTCGCGTCAAGTTGAATTACATTTTGATACACATTTCTGGAAATTTTCAGCTTGAACAGGTTAGGCATTTTGAAAAAAAAACATAAAATGTGCTAAATTGGTACCACTCGAAGCAGTTTTTACCCATTTTTACCCATTACTATCCGCTCGTCTAACAACGCATATATGGCGTTTTCCCAGTGTACTGCAACGTAATCGTGGATTAGATTAAATCGTTTAGTTCACAACAATGTGCGCATCACACCTAAGATGCATTTAATTTCATTCGGTTTCTTTTCATCTTGGATTTCCCCGAAACTAGTTACCGTTGTTGTCCATCGCATGCATTAATACTGTTAGGCCTGATGGCTGCATCGCAGAGGCTGGCAATCCGGTTTCTTGATCCACTGCGCAGTTGGCTGCAGCCACGTGGCTACTTGTTCTTCTTTACATATTCTTTTATTCATATTTTATAGAATATTCTACATCATACAAGTTATCCAGTTGATATCGTTCATGCAGTAATTCAACTTATTTACAAACTTATTTATTTATTTATTTATTATTGCATCTATATAGTGTAATAGGTAGTGAGAATAGAGTAGGAGTAGTAAAAAGTGGTAAAAAGGAGTGGTAACATAATAGTAACAACATGTGCCTCACTACCTGCATGATGATATACATTAAATAATTATAAATCACGAATTGGATCAGTAAAAAAACTAATAATAGCGAATTGATTGAGAATTTAAATAACTCGATATGAAATACAGATGCCTAACCGAATGCCTAATCTGAAATATCTAAAGTTTAAAGTATATAATTGAGTAAAAATGTTCCAAGTTGTCTACGAAATGTATCTTATATAATGTTCATAAGAATATTCAGTATTTTTTTATTTTTTTATTAGAACATCAAATATTTCAATTTTATCGAATATCATACACATAGAGAAATTCAGCTTCACTATTTTTTTCCAAGTTCACGAACCAGTTTAATCGATTGATAAGTATATCAACTTAATAATAATTATAATATAAGTCTACTCTTCAATTAATACTGGGAAAACGCCATATATGCATTGTTAGACGAGCGAATAGTAATAGTATGGGTAAAAATGGGTAAGAACTGCTTCGAGTGGTACCAATTTAGCACATTTTATGTTTTTTCTTCAAAATGGCTGACACGATAAAGCTGAAAATTTCCAGAAATGTGTATCACAATGTAATTCAACTTCACGCAAAATTTCATTTTTTTTTAAATGAAAATATTTTCCTTTTTTTCCGTCATGTTATTCTAATGGGTATTTTTGAAATTTCTAAAATTCATTGAAAAAAAAGTTACCCCCCGATAATGCCACAAAACTATACAGATCTAAGTTGGATGAGGAACCATATTGAAAAAAAGTTTGAAGTTGATAGCTCTAGCCGTTTGACCTGTGGAAAACCGACAAAAAAACATAACGAACACCAATTTTTTTCAGTACGTCAGAAAAAAAAACATAGAAACGAACACCAATTTTTTTCAGTATGTCAAATTGAATCCTCGCTAAAGCTCGTCTAATGACATATTCTATTTTTGTGTATTCCAACAGTTTGAAGATAATACTTCAATGATTACTAAGAGTGTGATGATATTCCTTGACGTATTATCTGAAAACTGATTGAATTCACAAAAATAGAATGTCATATTGATTAAATACCATAAAATCATCTTGGAGTTGATGTACATTTTATTCAATGACACAGATTCGTCAACATAATCTCTCTTAGTCTCATAATACGAATAAAAAATATGAATTTCTCTATATTTATACAAGCACCTTGCACGCACCCCCTCAATCCTTGATAAATGACATCTCACTGATTTCCTGATACTTGTAACAAGGTCCTTTAATGTAATACGTCTCAAGGTCAACTTGGCCCATCTTCTCCTCTAAACGCTGGTGACCTTCATATCTGCATTGCGATTATCGTCCCAGTGTATTAGGCACAATAACGTGATATTATCTCAGCCTTCAGAACCTAGCGAATAGATTGATTATATTTTATCCAGTTTGTCTTCCCGGTGTTATTATTAACTCTTCGGGGTCACACAGACTGTGTGCATTTATTTTATATATAATGGGCTTAGCGACGCATTGTTCCGATGAATACGATCTATTGGCGTCGGTGAATGAGATGATGGAAAGATGAGATTAAAGGTTATTTTATCTGGTGTTTTTGGGTAGTAGAAAGGAGTCGGTCTTGGCCTGTTGTTAAGGAACCATCCCAGTATTGACCTGAACGACAGAGGGAAACCACGATGCACCCCTGTCAGGATGGTTGATCATGGCGGGAATCGAACTCAGGTCTCCTGAATGACGTTTCAGTGTGCTAGCCACTCGACCTGAAAAAAAAGTTACCCCCCGATAATGCCACAAAACTATACAGATCCAAGTTGGATGAGGAACTATATTGAAAAAAGTTTGAAGTTGATAGCTGTAGCCGTTTGATCTGTGGACAACCGACAAAAAAAACATAAAAAAAAACATAAAACATAAAAATAAAACATAAAAACGAACACCAATTTTTTTCAGTATGTCAAATTGAATCCTCGCTAAAGCTCGTCTAACAAGCACAAATAACCATTTTGATACCGTTTTGATTTTGATTCTCGTACCCCCAAACAACCTAGCTGTTGGCGGGGTCGTTGATCAAAAACATTTTCAATGACAATAACTAAAAATGCTCCATTTTATGCAATACATAATATAATTACCTATTTTGGTATAACATCGAAACTTGTTACTAAATCATTGTTTCCCAGTCAAAGCTATATCGATGAAAATAGAATCGTGTGGACGGGGCACCACAAGGGCGATCTTGTGACACAAGGGCGAGCTTACCACCCCATGTTGATCATTTCAAATGAAGACACAAGGACTGCTCTGTCTGTGATCATACATTTCACGAAAATCGACTTCAATTGAAAGAGAATTTACTAAATTTTTACAACCAATAATTCGATGAAGAGTGAAGAGTTTCCATCCCACTCTTACGGAGCTTTGTCCATGTTTTTTTTTTTTGTTCGTGCGCACTGCACAGGTCGCACGGTTGGACTGATCGGCACGAAGCTTTTTTTTGTATACGCGGACTTATCCAACTTAGAACTGTATCGTTTTTGGGTCTAATAGGTCCAACCACTTTTTATATAAACCATTTCAAAGTTTTGAAAAAAAACGTGAGGAATGGCTGGGCGGAAATATCTTGAAATTCAATATTTTTCAACAGAATTCAAAATTTTCCTAACCGTAACTACAATGATACACATTATCACACACTCCTATTGGAATCGGACAAGCCGTTTCCAAGAAAATAATTATTCAGTGAATTATATGATCAAGGTGTGTATATAGAGTTTCGCTCATCTCACAACGCGTATTCCGCGTTTGCCTAGTATAAATGTATCAATAATTTGATAGCTATTCTATTCATCATTTGAAACAAGAATTGCAACTATGCGTCCATTATTTCACCCGCCTGCGGATAAGAAATCAAATACATACAATTGACCGTTATTTCTATTTCTGATTTCAGATTGGAGACTCAGGCGCTTTCTATCGCTGATCCTATTCCCACGAATCCAAGATGGCGGCGGTCTTGAACATGATCGTCGACGGCTATCACGACCTTATGGACAACAAGAGTGGTGAGTCGAATGTCTTCTGTCCTCGTTTCAAAAGGCTGAAGAGGGCTGTTCCCTGCCCGGGCTCACGCACAGGCTGACAAAGCTGTACCCTATAGGGGTCCCCGCTGCAGTGGGATTCTGTATAATCTTGTCGATCGAGATCGAGTAATTTTCGTCGACAACTAGGTTTTTGGTCGATAACTTCACCTAGCGTGATTCTCTATGGCAACTTGACGATCTCGATTGATAAATCTTCTCGACTCGACAAGACCCTGTCGTTAACTGTTGTCGATGTCGAGAACTCTTACGTTCAGACGGAAATGACGGCGGTATTTATGTTTTGAAATATCCAAGCAAAGATGAACCGTCATTCCACCGTTTTTAATCGTTATATAGTATGGTTTAATACCGATTCCATGTTTTAAATACCATATCTACGCCAAAACTCACTTCAAAAGCTCTTTTTAATCCAAGTAATTGTATTCCTCATTTTATCATCAATAAGACAGCTAAAATTTGAGGTTATGTTTTCAATGTTTTTGTATTGGCGTAGTACACAGCCTGTCATGTCGCGCCGGCGCACTGGCGGTTCTTGAAAAAGTCGAATGACATAGGCCTTCTATTGGTCAAAAACGGACATCGTATGACGTATATAATGACGTATTTGTCGACCCAAGACTTCTCGACATGCGCTAACGATCGAGATCGTGTGCGTATAGAGAATAGACTGTTGACCTTGAGTGCGTTGCCGATCGTTCGCAGTCTCGATCGGGATCGCTATCGACTGACTTTCAATGAAGATAGAGAATCGTAGTGCTGGACCATTACCTAATTAGATGAGCGTAAGCGAAGATTTCCATCCCACTCTTATAGAGCTTTGTCTTTGTGTTTTTCTTTGACAACGTAACATCTTCAATGCTTCTCATTTCAAAAGAGAGCAGAAAGTAATATCTCGCTTCTCTATCAAGTCAGCAAATCGGGATGGACAACTTTTGACGTGAACACGTCTATAAAATTGTATCGGCTGACAGTCGGGCAATCTAATCTGACCCTTACGAATGCCGTCATACGCATTCAATCAGCTCTGATTCGCAAGACACACCGGTCGGGTCACCTTACAGACAATATCGGGATGTCGTAATGACAAATTGTGAGACTGGGTGATAACACAATATAGCTTCAGCATTATCTTTCTCTCTCTCTTTTCTCTTTTCGAGTGTCCCCACCAGCAGCTGTGTCGTGTGGGGTACGACTAATGCTTGTGTGTGTTACAGACCCGCGCGTGAACGACTGGCGAGTGTCCCCACCAGCAGGTGTGTCGTGTGGGGTACGACTAATGCTTGTGTGTGTTACAGACCCGCGCGTGAACGACTGGCGAGTGTCCCCACCAGCAGGTGTGTCGTGTGGGGTACGACTAATGCTTGTGTGTGTTACAGACCCGCGCGTGAACGACTGGCCCATGATGTCCGGCCCGCTGCC
The DNA here is from genome assembly GCA_907164805.1 of Brachyptera putata. Lineage (NCBI taxonomy): Eukaryota > Metazoa > Arthropoda > Insecta > Plecoptera > Taeniopterygidae > Brachyptera > Brachyptera putata. The sequence continues at coordinate 13,387,450 of OU015474.1, forward strand.
CACGCTGGGCATCTGCCTCGCCTACGGCTACATCGTCAAGGTCGTCGGGCCGAAGTTCATGGAGAACCGCAAGCCCTACGAGCTTCGCAACGTCCTCATCGCCTACAACCTCTTCCAGGTCATCTTCAGCTCCTGGCTCTTCTACGAGGTGAGAACACCCCCCTCAGTCGATATACAAACACTCCTGACGACTCCTGAAGATGACCAGATGATGCGTTCGGGAGAGTTCGGCTCCTTGATTGTTCAGATAGCTTATAACCCGAAGGATCATGGTGTCTAGGTGTCTGGAGAGGTATGACGCTTCAGCCTGCCACGCTAGAATCCCGGGTTCGATACTCATGCGGTGCTACTTTTATGTTGCTTTTCAAATGTTATTTAGAGAGAATGTCAATTTATTTGACGGCTGTCCGCTATGCGGGATATCAAGATGGTACAGCGTAATAAGATCAATACAAATAAGTACAATGGTTTTACAAAAGTGATATGAAATTGATTCAAAATTGAATACAATTTGAATACAAAATTACAGAAAGATCATGATATATTATAAAACTAATTTAATTAAGTGTATATAAGAGAAGTATGAAAATGAAAGAAGGTATTAGTAAGATTATTAAAAAAATTGAAATTATTTGAAAGAATATAAATGGTGCTGTAAAAGACCAACTGAATTTATCAAAACTGAGTGTACAATATTTCTTAATAATACCTTCCTTGGGATGTTGTAAGTATTGAGAAAAGATAATACAAATGTAGGATTGGTGCCACGAGCTCCTACCATTAACCCAACTACATCCCAGTACTTGGCATCAATTTGGTATTTATTTGACAAATCTTTGATGCATGGAATGTAGTGTTGTCTCTTTTCGGTGTTTACATGAGATGGTTGCTCATATTCACTTGCGTATTTCGTATCAAAACGAATTGTATTCGAATTGTAGGCTTTTGGCCATGGGTTATGGTTCGATAAGACTTTTTTTCTAGACCGATATTGAAATAAGTCTTGATAACTGTTGAACAGGCCGACTTACGAACATCGGGCTCGGGTCAAGGAGCCGAACCCTCCCGAACGAACACTCGGGCTCGGGTCAAGGAGCCGAACCCTCCCGAACGAATCCGTTGAGTGGCCGGCGACCCGCTCGTAAAATATCAATACAAATATGGTCATGGACCTTTCTTTTTCCTTATTGAGAAAGATTGAACCACACTTCAATTCACTTTTAACAGAGTATTAAGTAAGTTGATTTCGAGCTTTGTTCATCCTTGTGATGCCTCGTCCGAACGATGCTACTTTGTCATCCTAAGCCGTAATAAGAGAACAATTGATTTCTTTGTGTCAGATTTTAGTTCATTTAATGAAGTCGATTTATCGAAGTATACCAGTTTATTTATAGCTTCAGAACGTCCATAAATTATGTCACACTTTTTTAGGCCACTTTGAACACCCCTATGTCACAGTTGGTCTCAAAACCCATTACCCTTCCCCCTTCAAATACGTCACGAATTCTCATAACCCCCCTTCTAACGAAAAATTGAAATTAACATGCGGCAAAGGTACAATAAAATAATAAAATTGAAATTTAATTTCTTTATATTTGCTTTGATTGAAATTACGCGGCACAGGTTGTGATAATAGGTTTTCATATCAACTGGCCAGTATGATCTCGGTTTGATGATTTTGAGTACTAAGTCAAACTTAATAGTTATTTGATATACATCTGCTGTTTCTAGGGTGGCTAGAAATATAAGAATCTATAAGAATGGCGCCAAATGTATAGAACAAAAATATAGTACGTCACACAGTTGCCTTCCTCTCCCCCTTGTAACACCTTGTCACAAATCTTGACCCCCCCCTCCCCCCCTAAGCTGTGACGTAATTCATGAACGTCCCCTTGGGAACGGTGTGAGATATCAAAATGCTGATACAGGAAAAAGCAGATATTTTGAATATCATCAAGATGGTGTAACTTGAAGCTAGTCAACTTCTGATGCATGATTGTTCACACGTATGTCGCTGTGGACATTGCAGGTATTGGTAGTATCTGTGTTTCTCTCGTATTTGAATGTTGGTATCTTGAACAGTTCCAAGAATTATCATCAATATAACAGCTGACGTTTCCCTGAGATCGGCTCTCACGCGTTATCCTTTAGCGTTGAGACTTCAATGACATATTGTTACATATTGTTACATATTTATTTATTCATTACAGATTGTTCATAAAACAGGTGGTAATGGTTACTATACCTAATGCAATTACAGTCAAACATACTCGATTTAATTATACTTCATTTTTTTCTTAGCTCTCTTCTTAAATCACCAATCTTCGTTATGTTCTTGATATCTTCTTCTAATTCATTCCATTCCCGCGTCGTTCTTTGTATAAACCCATATTTACCTACTTCTCTATCCACTTTTTCCACTTCCATTCTTACTCCTCCCCTTGTACTTCTTTGTAATCCCTTTCCAATTCTATTGCTTAATTCATCCCATCCTGTATATTCATTCTTGACTCTAACAAATTGCACATTCTTTCTATTTGTCTTCGTTTCGCCAAATTTTCCCATCCCATTTCCTCAATCATTTTACTGGGTCTTTCTATAACTTTTTCAACCACATCCTTATCGTTCCTGATAATCTTCCAGCGCTTCTCTCTCCCCAATACCCTTCTTGCAGCAACCCTTTGGACGTTCTCCACAGCCTTTATTAGTCCAACTTCATGCGGATCCCAGACTGAACTAGCATACTCAAGCATTGGCCGAATCAGACTCATGTATGCCTTCTCTTTTATTTTCATCCCTGTCCCCTTCAACTGCCTCATAATAAAATTTAAGGATCGTATTCCCTTTTTTGAGATATTTCTAACATGTTCCCCCCACCCTAAGTTTTTATTTATGTAAAGTCCAAGATATTTATATGCTTCTACTTCCTCAAGTGTAGAATCTCCCATTTTATAAATCTTACTCACTTTTTTCTTGTTACTAGCTGCTAGAGAAGTGCACCACTTTACATTTCCAACATTTAGTCCCATTAAATTTATTTTAACCCATTTATTAATTCTGTCCAAATCTCCTTGTAACTGATTTTCCTCCCTCTCACTCCTAATGGTGCTATATACCACACAGTCATCAGCAAATAGACGAATTCTTGATTGAATTCCGATTTGAAGATCGTTTATAAATATATTGAATAGAAGGGGTCCAATTACACTTCCTTGTGGTACCCCAGAAGTAACTTTTACCATATCAGAAATTTCATCACCTACTTTTACTTTTTGTGATCTACCTTTTAAGAAGGACTCCACCCATCTTGTTATCCTCTCATGTTTTGTTATTTGTTTCAACTTTGAAATCAGAAGTTTATGAGGTACTTTGTCAAAAGCTTTTTCAAAATCCAAAAAGACGGCAGATATTTTACCCCCCTGTCCAAAGTATCAGACAGTTCCTGCGTGAATCCTTGCAGTTGGGTTACACATGAGTAACCCTTACGAAAACCATGTTGTCCATCAAATATTCCACCATTATTATCAACAATTAATTTGATTTCTGTATCAATTAACCTTTCCATAATTTTGCATATTGAGGAGGTGAGGCTAACTGGTCTGTAATTACCCAAATTTGATTTTTCTCCCCCTTTATGTATTGGAGTGATCATTGCTTTTTTCCAGTCCTCGGGCACAGTTCCTGAATCTATTGAATTTTGAAAAAATTAACATTAAATACGGTATTAACTCTTTTCCCGCCAACTTGATAATTTGTTATTAATCCCATCGTGACCGGGAGCTTTATTTCTATTCAGTTTATCAATTATTCTCTGGATTGCTGTTTCAGTGAATTTTATTTTATTTCCCTCTACTCCCAATTGATGAATTTGATCATTCTCTACTTCGTTCTCCCCATTCAAAGTCTGTTTTTGAAAAACTTCACCATAATAATTATTTAATGCGTATGCCTTTTCTTTATTCGATATGAACCCCACTCCATTTCTGTTAATAAGAGTTGGCATATCGTTTCTTCCTCTTTTAGTATTATTTATGTACTTGTACATATTATTCCAACTTTTATTCTGGTCCTGCTCATCAAACATCCCCCGTAGAAACTTATCCTTTGCACTTTTCTTTTCTTTATTCAGATCTGATCTGAATTTCCTTCTCATTTCTATATCTCCCCCTTTACCTCTGTTCATATTATGAAACTTTCTTGCTTTCCTTTTCAATTTTCTAATTGATTTATTATAATAGATTGGATCTGCACTTTCAGATATTAATTTATTGGGAACAAACTCTCAATAGCGTTTTAAACATATGTTTTTGAAAGTGTCCCATTTTTTGTCTATATCCCCCTTCTCCTCAATCCAGTAATTCCTCCAATAATTTAAATGTAACCTAATTTTGTTGGTATCCGCCTTTTTATAGAACCAGACTTTCTTCTGTACCTTTATTTCATCTTTTACTCTATTTGCAATTAATTCTACTGTTGGAATATTATGGTCACTGATACCAACGTCCACGATAGTTCTTAACCACTTTTCCGGTGGTCTGACTAGGATAACGTCCAAAAGGTTATTACTACCTGTCCTAGTTAATCTAGTACCCTCCGTAACCGTTTGCACAAATCCTTCACTCATTATTTCATAAACAAGTTCTTGCCTTCTATTCGTGCTACTTCCTACAGTCCCTTCTTCCCAATTTATTCCTGGTAAATTCAAGTCTCCAGCAACTATTACATTCCTTTTATTAGCACTTTCAACCACTCTTTCCCTAATCTTGACAAGAATATCATTATTAGAATTTGGTGGCCTATATCCCGCAATTATTATAAACATTTCTGTTCCGAACTTAATTTCTAATCCCATTAACTCTACTGCTTCTTCTATCCACAAGATTCTCCCATTCAACTCATTTTTTAATCCCAGCAATATACCACCCCCATGTCTATTTCTGTCTCTTCTGAATAAGCTGTAACCCCCACCTCTATCTCTTTATCGGTGTAGCCATCGTCCAGCCAGGTTTCCACAAGTACGAAAATATCGGGATTTATAGTGTCTACTACTGTTCTTAATTCGTCGAGTTTATTGCATATACTTCTGCAATTAACTAATGTTATTTTCAATGTATTTTTACTCCCATCTCAATATCCTTCTGTTTCGATTTGTCTCCCCTTTCCATATCATTTCCTAGGCCTACCTCTATTCTGCTACTTTCAATCGTATTTAGTCACAAGCTAGCTCTTCTTCTCATCTTCTCGGCGACTCTTCCCATCAGTTTACCCAGTTTCTCTGCTCCCAATCTATTTAAATGTACCCCGTCAGCCTTCAAATGTTCTTCATGTACCCAACAGTTAGACTCAATGTACACCACTCGTTCTCTGATGCACAATCGCTCAGTAGCAGCGTTGACTCTATCAATAAGCTCTCTATTTTCATCTTTTCTGTATATAATCCCACTAACTGCAACTCGACTTTCTCCGAACTTCTTTTTCGCAGCTTCAATCAATTCCTTCATTCCTTTGTTCATTATATCTTGTCCATCCTCTCTTTGTCTCATCTCTTTCAAATCATTTCCTCCTACGATCAGAATAGCTCCTTTACCATCGACTTCCCTTTTCTTCATTTCATCCACCACTCTCCTCATTCTGAATACACCAATTCCTGGTCTCACATCCACCTCTACACTGGATCCCGTGCCGACGCTTGTTCCACGAACAAACCGACATGACCGAGTAGGCGACGAACAAACTTGACAAACGTATACCAATTCGCATTCCCTGAACAAGACAGCGCATAAGTATTATAATATGTCACATATAGGCCTATACAGGTATATATATATATATATATATATATATATATATATAGGCCTATATATATGTTTAATCTTAGGGTTTTCGCGGACATAAGTAATGTTGTCGTTGGTTTCCGGATAATGCCGCTTATAATTAAAACAAAACCGTGGAGACCCCACTCTCCACGTTGTCCAACTCACTTGACGTTTCGGGTGGATTACACCACCCATCTTCAGAAATAAAGTGAAAAATGATCCGGTCTCGGAAGACACGTCCGAACTCGACGAGAACTCGACACCGAACGGTCTCCACGGCTTTGTTTCAATTATAAGTGGCATCATCCGGAAACCAACGACAATATATATATATATATATATATATATATATATATATATATATATATATATATATATATATATATATATATATATATATATATATATATATATATATATATATATATATATATATATATATATATATATATATATATATATATATATATATATGTTCAATCTTAGGTTTTCGCGGACATTAGTAATGTTGTTGGTTTCCGGATACTGCCGCTTATAATTATAAGCGGCATTATTCGGAAACCAACGACAACATATATATATATATATATATATATATATATATATATATATATATATATATATATATTATATATATATGTTCAATCTTAGGTTTTTCGCGGACATTAGTAATGTCGTTGCTTTCCGTATAATGCCACTTATAATTATAAGCGGCATTATACGGAAACCAACGACAACACATATATATATATATATATATATATATATATATATTCATAAAAGGTGTGAAAGGTTCATATGAAAGGTGTGTAGAGTTTTCGAATGTAGGCTACTTTATATAGATATCTCGTTCATCTTACAACACATATTCTGCGTTTGCCTCGTTAGTGTAACTCTGGTAGGGCAGTCTGCAGACAGGGAATTGCACCACTCCCGATTAGAAGATCAGATTTGTATTCAATTGACCAATCATAAACCAAATAATACTGAAAGTTATACTTTGGACCTTGCTAAAATTTTAAATTAAATTTCACAACTTCCGTTAGTGAAATAGTTTTCATACATGTTTGGTAATATGCTATAGATTCAGAAGTTCCCCGGAATCACAATTCCCATATCTCTAAAAACTTTCGATAAATATCACGCGGAAATATCTTTTAATCTGACTCATCGGTCGACTTAACAAGTCGTTAAAATCGCGGACTTCCGTTTGCCAAATATTCCGCACATTCCGCACAAGTGTTACCAGCTTTCCTCTCCGACAGCAGAAGCTGCAGGTACTTGTTGAAATATTGCAATTCAAACCAGAAACTATACGACACCGGCACATGTAGCGTAGTGGTTAACGCGCTCGCTTCATGTGATCCGGGAGGCGAGTGGAATTTCTCCGCCGCCGACCATCTTTACAGGGGTTTTTCATAGTTTCCCTCTGTAGTCTAGGCTAATGCCGGGATGGTTCCTACAATAAGTCGGTCATGACCGCTTCCTTCCCACAATCCTTCTAATTACCCAAGAAACCTTCATCTCATCTTCCCATCACCTCATTAATCATCCACCCGACGCCATTAGATCTCAGTTATCATAACAGTGCGTCGTTAAACCCAATAATAATCATTTATCCCAGATTCCAAATGATGGATCAGGGGGTGGAATAGATCACACCAAAATACTAGGGTCCCGGATCTCCAGGAAACAAGCTGGCCAGGCCTGTTTCATCCTCTTCGTTATCCTCCATGTCTTCCTTCTTCCTAACCAACTCCCTCCACCATGTCCTGTCTTCACACAACCTTGCTTCTTCCACTGCATTCCATATTTCTTCTCTTGCAGCAACATCCTCCTTCCACTTCTCTCTTGGCCTTCCCACCCTTCTTTTCCCAAATAATGAAGTTTCAAATTCAAACCCGATAAAAGAAATAAAAATGCGACTGGATCAAGTCTTGATTTCATTTCGCAGTAAACTACCTGTGACTGTGATATAACCTCAAATTATCGGGGGAAATATTTACCTGCGATTTCTCATGATACTCAGTTAAAGAACGTGAAGTAAATGGTTGTGAGGTAAAAAAAATATGAATAATTAGACGAGCTTTTCCTAGTTCTAACTCATTGTGAATTTAACGTATGGTTAATTAATCTCAAATTAATTGGTGAATATAATTAGTTTGTAGGCCTATAATTAGTGAGAATACTTAATTCCTTTTCTGATGACGACATTTCTAATTAATTTTTTTGATAATTGTAATACTAATTAAATCAATTACTTCATCCTCATATTTCGTATAACAGAATTATTTAACTTTAATTTTCTCTTATTGGATAATCCGGCTGTCAATCAAAGACTAAGTGTTTTTTACTTCCCAATGTGAAAGAAGAGAACCGGTATTTTGGTGGAAAAGAGTGAGATGGATTGCCAGACCACTTCTCTGAGGCAGCACGTGACTGAATTATGACGTCATAGCCCTCGCCTGCGCGCGCAGACTGTTGGCCGGCCTCGTCTAGACAACAACACTTGATCAGCCAGCCGAAAACGAGATGAACTTTGACAAATAACTGTATTTTGAATAAACTAATGAACCACTTAACACCACTGAATAGTTTTTAGACCCTTTTCGAAATGTGAGAGCCATCTAGGGGCAACGTTTGAATTATAGAGGGATGTTAGTACCGCGTTTGTAAGTCCTATGCTGCCAGTGTTATTTAACACGAATTATTTTTACTAGGAAAACGCCATATATGCGTTGTTAGACGAGCGGATAGTAATAGTATGGGTAAAAATGGGTAAAAACTGCTTCGAATGGTACCAATTTAGCACATTTCATGTTTTTTCTCCGAATTGGCTGACCCGATCAAGCTGAAAATGTCCAGAAATGTCTATCAAAATGTAATTCAACTTCACGCAAAATTTCATTTTTTTGGAAGATGAAATTTTTTTAGCTGTGTTATTCTAATGGGTATTTTTGAAATCTCTAAAATTCATAAAAATGAAATTTTGAACCAATGGTTCAAAATACATGCAGTTTACGGCACTAATTAGCACTAATTCAGCACTAAATATTCGCCAAATCTGAGCCCAATAGATTTCGTGGGCGGTGCTGGAACCTTTGAGAAGAACCTTCATAACTTTTGAACGGAGGTAGCACTAATTCTGGGATTTACGGCACTAATTAGAACTAATTCAGCACTAAATAATTGCGAAATTTGAGCTCGATCGCTTTCATGGGCGGTGCCAACTTCACGCACCTAGATGAGGAACCACAATGGAAAAAGTATGAAGTTGATAGCTCTAGCCGTTTGACCTGCGGAGAACCGAAAAAAAAAAAAAAAAAAAAAAAAAAAAACGAACGAACACCAATTGTTTTCAGTGTGTCAAATTGAATCCTCGCTAAAGCGTCTAATTATTGTGCGTTACCGTGAACGTATTCACTTATAAAATACTAATGAAATGATTATCATGTCAATCGGTCAAACCCTGCGACCTGTTCAGTGCCCACAAACAAACAAACACAGACAAAGCTCCGTAAGAGTTGCATGGAAATCTTCGCTAACGCTCATCGAATAAACCCTTTGATCACCCGCCTTCATTTCCATGACAACATGTTATGACAAGCAGTTGAAGCTTGTATTGGGCCTACATGCAAGTCTTCACAGGCTCGTGACCGTAATGCCACGTAATAAAGTGGGGGGGGGGGGGGGACATTACTTGCATGGGGCGGCGCAGTACCTAATACGGTGTGCGATGCGAGATGAGAGAGATGCTAATGTATTGTTGTTGTTGTTGTTGTTGTTGCAGAGCCTGATGTCCGGCTGGCTGACCAGCTACAGCCTCAGGTGCCAGCCTGTGGACTACTCGGACAACCCGCTAGCCATGAGGGTAAGCTCAAGTCCACGGAGTCGATTGTGCGGAATATCAGGTTTTTGATCATAACTTTTAAATGGTATGAGGTATCGACAATCTGAATATTAGGAAACCTCCATATATGCGTTGTTAGACGAGCGAATAGTAATAGTATGCGTGAAAATGGGTAAAAACTGCTTCGAGTGGTACCAATTTATCACGTTTTAGGTTTTTTCTTCAAAATGGCTGACCCGATCAAGCTGACAATTTTTTAGAAATGTGTATCATAATGTAATTCAACTTCACGCGAAATTTCCTTTTTTTTTCTTTTTTTCCGCCATGTTATTCTAATGGGTATTTTTGAAATTTCTAAAATTCATAAAAAAAAAGTTACCACCCGATAATGCCACAAAACTATACAGATCTAAGTTAGATGAGGAACTATATTGAAAAAAAGTTTGAAGATGATAGCTGTAGCCGTTTGACCTGTGGAGAACCGACAAAAAAATATAAAAAAAAAACATAAAAACGAACACCAATTTTTTTCAGTATGTCAAATTGAATCCTCGCTAAAGCTCGTCTAACAAGGAAATACGGATATGTTTGATACCTTCAAGATGTTGTGAGTAGTAACTATTGACAATTATGTGATGTGAGATAAATAGTTATCTCTCAAAACATCTTGAAGGTATAGAGAATATCTGTGTTTCTTCGTTTCACAATTTCGATATCTCATTCCGATCAGAAGTTATCACCATAAAACTGATATTCCGCTAAATTGACTCCCGTTTTATTGACATATTAGTAGTACATTATGATCATAACGTAGACCCACAAAGTCGCATAAGTTTTCACTTGTCTATAGGTCTACACAATGTCAACATAAGGTGCGTGACACCAGCACCCCCTTTTTGAAAATTAGGACAATTTTTGACGTCAATCGTTTGTGCTTCGTTTGTGCTTGATTGTGCCGTTGAAATAAATTTTCGTTTGTGCTTGATTCCTTCTGCCCTTGAATTGAATTTCAACAAAGGGGGTGCTGGTGCTAGCACCCCCTTTTGAGAAGAATCAATTTTTAAATAGCGGAATCGTTTGTGCTTCGTTTGTGCTTGATTCCTTCTGCCCTTAAACTGAATTTCAAAAAAGGGGGTGCTGGGGTCATGCTAGCACCCCCTTTTGAGAAAAATCAATTTTTAACTAGCGGAATCGTTTGTGCTTCGTTTGTGCTTGATTGTGCCGTTGACATTTTCGTTTAAAGTAGCTAAATAACACAGTATAAATGTTTTCTCTCGAATAACCCAATCAAAAAAGTAAATATAGGCTATAAGAAGTGAATATATTGAATATATCATTATTATAGGCATTGGAGATTTGCGAAGTTATTTTCAATAATTGAATCATATATGGACATTTATGGAATCCTAATTGAAGTGATTTAAGAAGAGAGCTAAGAAAAAAAATGAAGTTTAATTATATCGAGTATGTTTGATTGTAATTTCATTAGGTATAGTAACCATTACCACCTGTTTTATGAACAATCTGTAATGAATAAATAAAATATGTAAATATATATTCACACTAATATAATTTCAAATCTGGGATCAGAGGCCTCCCAGATGGTCGAGGTCTCGCGGGGGCTCTCCCGGTACCCCTAGTGGGCCAGTCCGCCCCTGTGCATGCTTGTCAATAGTGATGGGCGCAAATATTCCCCGGGGAATGTTCCCGCTAGTGGGAATATTCCCCGGGAATATTCCATATGTTTATATAAATTCCCATATTCAGGGAATGTATTTTTGAAAAATGAGTTCAGCAGTTAAATAATTAATTAATTAGACAATTCAGAAATTTGCCTAGGCCTATACGTGTATTTTATTTTTATTTTATTATATTTGTTTTTCGAATGGTGGGTTTTCAGAATTTAGAGCGTACTTTTGGTGGTAGAAATATCTTGATAGGCCTCAGACGAGAAGATTTGTAGTACCTTTTTTGTTTTTATGTAGGCCTAATGTTTTGTGATTTTTTTTCATATGGCTTACACCAAACATTTAAGTAGGCTCTATAGTTTTTTATTTCTTCGTATCCTTCCTGTAAGTCTTTGTATTAATCCATATAGGCAGCCATGTATAATGAATGAAGGAATAATAATGATACTTTTGTATACATTTTTGTCTGTGTTTTTCATTCCATATTGAGTGTAGACAAGAGAAAAAAAAAATGAAAATTCTCATTTTGGGAATATTCCCGGGAAAATTTCCTGGGAATATTCCCCAAATAATAATTCCGGGACCCATCACTACTTGTCACTATACCGTGTACTAATTGTTTCCATGTTCTGGCCGTAGATGGCGCGAGGGTGCTGGTGGTACTACATCTCCAAATTCACGGAATTCTTCGACACGGTAAGTTAGTTATCTTTCTTATTGACCCTTCATTCCGTTTAATTCATTCATAAACTAGGCAAACGCAGAACATGAGTTGTGAGATGAGCGAGATGTCTATATCATGTATACTATGAAGTAAATTTAAACCATCTTGAACATGGGCGTCGGCAGCGGGGGGCAAGGGGGTACATTTGCCCCCCCCCCCCTGGGACCAGGCAGAAATTTATTTGAAAAGTTGAAATTGTTTTTTTTTTAAACAATGATGTTTTTCTAAACTTTGTAAGTAGGCCTACCGACTGTACCGGTGACATATTTTAGCATGTCTTGTTACGCGGGTGGTCATGTGACTGGGGTGGGTAGGCCTAAGCCGACTGACGAATATGATTTATTGGGGTATTCTTATTTCCTAGAAATTTTGATATTGGGTATACAGACCAATCAGATTCTAATGACTCATTTTGGCTATTTTGTATGAAGAAAATATTTGAAAAGATGAATAGGATCAACTACTTGCATATAATTCAACCAATTCAACATTATCCGTCTTCTTTCTCTATAAAAATCAAACGCTAATTAAATAGTCACAAAACCTCCCAAAACACCATAAAACAATGTAATTTCAAAAAATCCCCTTGGGGAGCCCTCTCCCCTACTCCCATTGGACTTGTGCATTTTCGAATTTGGAATATTTTGCCTCCCCCCCCCCCCCCTTGAATTTCTTCCTGCCGACGCCCATGATCTTGATGATACTAAAAGTATCTGTGTTTCCTCTTTAAGGGTATTGGGGAGAGAGAAGCGCTGGAAGATTATCAGGAACGATAAGGATGTGGTTGAACAAGTTATAGAAAGACCTAGTAAAATGATGAAGGAAATGGGATGGGAAAATTTGGCGAAACGAAGACAAATAGAAAGAATGTGCAATTTTGTTAGAGTCAAGAATGAATATACAGGATGGGATGAATTAAGCAATAGAATTGGAAAGGGTACAAAGAAGTACAAAGAGAGGGGTGAGAATGGAAGTGGAAAAAGTGGATAGAGAAGTAGGTAAATATGCATTCATTCAAAGAACGACGCGGGAATGGAATGAATTGGAAGAAGATATAAAGAATATAACGAAGATAAGAAAAAAATAACAGTATAATTTCATTGAGTATGTTTGATTGTAATTAATTTTCATGATAGTAATCGTTGCCACCTGTTGTATGAACAATCTGTAATGAGTAAGTGAAATAACTAACTAAATCAAGTAAGAAAAACAGAATCTTAAACTATATATATTCGGATCAAGCGTATTGTTTGGGAGCGGAAGGGTTGAAAGCACACTTTACAGAGTGAATTATATCAAACCCATTAACTATTCATGCCTGGTATATTGATGTGCCCGAACTATCTGTGAACTCTGTATCATATTCTTACAGTTTTCCTCATCCTTAATACTGTTATAACCAAGTTCAAAGGTCGAATTCTTTTCACCGCTGGGGTGTTTTTTGGCGACGAAATGGCCCCATATTGTTCATTTTTAACACCGCTTTGCTTGTTATAAGTTGTTAAACACTAGGATAGACACATTCTGCCAGAATGGCGGTCGATCGTATGCTTGAACTAGGCACTGATTGGTCGATTCCTACGTTTTCCGTTCCAAACCAAGTTTGGAGTTTGCAAACTTCTACGTTTTTACTTTAACTGTTATGTAATACCATACGTTCAAGAAAAGTTTAAGAACGAGAAAAAGTAACGAGAAACGAGAAAAAAACAGAACGAGAAAAACAATAACGAGGAAAAATCGTATGACAAAAAATTGTAGTTCCTAAGTGTATGGTTAAGTTTAATCGTGAGTGGGTTATTCGAAGTTCCGGGGCAGAACAGCCTCATTGGTCAAGCTATTGCTAATAGTAGTTCATTCACCCCGCTAGATTGCGCCACGGTAGGATTTGCGTATGTGTTTGCTCTGTGGTTCCTCCTATCAGTTTTGTTAGTGTACCTCGAGTTTCCTTGTCTAACTGTCCCCTCCGACTCGTCAGCAATGGCGAGTCCTATAACCTAACCTAACTACAATGTAAAGTTGTTGTTCTGGTTGGCACAGGTTACTTTAAAACAACAAAGCCGACCTGAGGGGACCAGAGTAGCGAGTAGCTAGGCTGTGCTTCGGTCCGGTCAGGCATCCTACTCACCTTTAAACAACCATCTTAGATTAGGACAGCCGACAGCTTGCTTGAGCAGGTTTGGTTAGCAAAGCTATGGCTAAGCTAAACTAACCGCCACCAAGCCAAACGTTGGTAGTCACAAGTCAGGTGTTAGGAAAAAGAGATGCGTGAGCGATACCTACACAAATCGAGAAATTTATATTTACCATTTATGTTTAATTGTAATTTCATTACAGTAATCATTACCACATGTTTTAAGAAGAATCTGTAATGAGTAAATAAAATAACTATACCTTTAACTATAACTATTACAATGTTGATATCTCATACCGTTCAAAAATTATCACCAACTCGTATATCTCGCTAAATCATGTACTGGGTCAGAGACACTCAGGGATACAGACAAAAGATGCTGCATTCTTCTTCCATCCATCAAGTTCATCTCATCACGGGCTCTACTACCACGAACCGTTACCATGGCAATATGATAGGTGTTAGGTGCTGGGTAAAACCCGCGAACAAAACACGGATCTCGGGTTCATTGACCCCAGGCAACATGGCCTCCCCATCAACAGCTAGGTTCGTTGGGGGTGCGAATTACCGGGTGAGAGATGAATGATTTTTATATTGGATTTAACGTCGCACTGTTATGATAACTGAGATCTAATGGCGTCGGATGGATGATTAATGAGATGATGGGATGATGAGATGTAGGTTCTTGGATAGTGGGAAGGAAGCGGTCATGGGCGACTTATTGTAGGAACCATCCCGACATTAGCCTAGACTACAGAGGGAAACCATGAAAAACCCCTGTACACATGAAGCGAGCGCGTTAACCACTGCGCTACATGTGCCAGTGAGATCAATTATGTTTACTAAAACATTTGCCTCCTGTCAGGCTCGAACCCTAGCGCTATTTGACTTCAGAATCTGAATGCAGTGTCTTTACTGCATGAGCCACGAGGGATTTGTTGTTGAAACTGAAGTCAAGCCGGGTGTGGGTTCCAGCCCAGGAAGGCACGGGTTGTTCTGAACATGAAACATGTATCATGCGTGCCCCAAATCAAGTATCTGTTGGTGGGGTCGTTATAAACAAACAATAATCAATAATTAAAGAAACACACCGATGTATTTGTATAGCTGTGGTATTTTAACTGTTGATGCTTTTTCAGAGCGAGATTTGCAATCAGAAACACAACTAGATCTGTCAAAATATTTCCAACGAGTTTCTCTACACATATAGGTATTTCATCTGTTCTGTTGTCAAACGAAGAAAACCAAAGAAAACAAGGCAAACAGAATTGTTATTATTATTCAAGCGATAGCGAAGACATCTTGCCGTTTTGAAGAAAATAATGATATGAATGTTTGTTATTCATCGAATAGATAGAAATAATAGCAGATAAATGTTGCAGTGATAGATTCACGGCTCCCTAGATTTGATAGTAACCGAATGAAATGTATTTTATATGATCAAGGTGTTTCGATTATACTTTATTAGACGAGCTTTAGCGAGGATTCAATTTGACATACTGAAAAAAATTGGTGTTCGTTTATATATATATATATATATATATATATATATATATATATATATATATATATATATATATATTAGTGATGCCTTCGGGTACCCGGGTCGGGTACGGGTAATGCATTACCCGGGTAATATTCTGTTACCCGGGTACCCGTCTAGGTTCCGGGTAATTGTGCTAACCAGTACCTATAATATAGAAAATAACTTTTATAAATCACTCAAGCTACCGAGAGAAATTCAACTTCGCATTCTACATTAGTTTTTTCACCTACCTTCCCAGACCTCCCTCAACTTGTCATAATGCGCTCGTCAAATCTAGTCGCACCACATACCGTCATCTGTGGTCACACGTGTAGTGTACTGCCTTAGTATATATATATATATATATATATATATAGAGAGATATAGATATATATATATATATATAGAGAGAGATATAGATATAGATATATATATATATATATATATATATATATATATATATATATATATATATATGTTTTTTTGTCGGTTTCCCACACAGGTGAAACGGCTACAGCTATCAACTTCAAACTTTTTTAAATTATGGTTCCTTATCTAACTTAGATCTGTATAGTTTCGTGGCATTGTCGGGAGCTAACTTTTATTTTTATGAATTTCAGAAAATTCAAAAATACCCATTAGAATAAAACAGCGGAAAAAAAATATTCTCCAAAATGATGAAATTTTGCATTTCTGGAAATCTTCAGCTTATCGGGTCAGCCATTTTGAAGAAAAAACATAAAATGTGCTAAATTGGTACCACTCAAGCAGTTTTTACCCATTTATAACTTAAATGTCCGCTTGTCTAACAGCGCATATATGGCGTTTTCCTAGAACAGACATCTCGCTCATCTTACAAAGCATATTCTGCGTTTGCCTAGTTATATAGTCAATAAACGTGACTCGTGAAAAGATTCTAAATTGGACAACAATCATCATTAGGTGAGAAAAAGTTGAGGTCATAAAACATTCCAGTCGGTTTATAATCACTGTTGTGTGTGGTTGCATTTGTTTGAACTCATCATATAATATTTACAGCTTGCAGAATGAGCTACATTAGTCCTCTCATTAATGAGTTTTTTCTGGACTGGTAAGATCACCGCAAATAAAAACAAAAACAAAACAAGTTATATCTCATCGGTTTTTTATTCGAGCTATGGCAAAATGATGGGAAAACTTCACACAAACGAATTATACGAGCGCCATACAGGCATAATTAGACGAGCTTTAGCGAGGATTCAATTTGACATACTGAAAAAAATTGGTGTTCGTTTTTTTTTTTTTTTTGACATACTGAAAAAAAATTGTGTTCGTTATGATTTTTTGTCGGTTCTCTACAGGTCAAACGGCTACAGCTATCAATTTCAAACTTTTTTTCCATGTGGTTCCTAATTCAACTTAGATCTGTATAGTTTTGTGGCATTATCGGGGAGTAACTTTTTTTTAATGAATTTTAGAAATTTCAAAAATACCCATTAGAATAACATAGCGGGAAAAAAAGAAAATATTTTTATGTTCCAAAAAAATGAAATTTTGCGTCAAGTTGAATTACATTCTGATACAGATTTCTAAAAAATTTCAGCTTGATCGGGTCAGCCATTTTGAAGAAAAAACACAAAATGTGCTAAATTGGTACCACTCGAAGCAGTTTTTACCCATACTATTACTATTCGCTCGTCTAACAACGCATATATGGCGTTTTCCTAGTTTAATTATTAACAATAACTTCTGGAATACCAGTAATATGTATGTATAATAATATGTAGCAGCATGGAAGATACTAGGCCTACTGAGAAGGTACCAACCGCACTAAAAACAAGCTGATCTAAACTTGTGCCTCTTTAGCAACCTGTAGGCCTACAAACGTTAAAGTGGGAGGTTCGACTCCTCCCCTTCAGAACTTTCATTCGACACACACCTTACCCACCTAACCCTAACCATCACTAGAGCCTATAGAAGACTCAATGGGTGGTAACTATTTGTGAAGAGGAGCCAGACACCTCAATTCTACTTCTATAGGCCTACAGGTTACTCAAGAAATATAAGTTTAGATCAATTGGTTTTTATGTCAGTTGGTTTTCAGTAGAGATTCATTTTAGTCGAATTGGTCGTGTTTTCAGTCCAGTTGGGCTTTTCGTACAGTCGATTTTTAGTACCGTCGGACGAATCTTGAGCCAGTTGGTGTTTTGTTTGTGTCAGCTGGTTATCAGTAGAGTTGACCGCGTGGAGGTTTGCTGATGTTGTTGTTGTTGTTGGTTCCAGTTCTTCTTCGTGCTGCGCAAGAAGAACGACCAGATCTCCCGCCTCCACGTGATCCATCACGGCGTGATGCCCATGAGCGTGTGGTTCGGGGTCAAGTTCACGCCAGGTACGAGCCACGTCACTCAGAGGTCACGCCTAGCTCTAAATTATTATTGCAGAAATTCTAATTATTGATTTTACTAATTATTCTGTTCGTAAGTTTTTGAATTTAATTTTTTCCGTTTTATTTCTGAGTTCATGTCAGAACCCCTTTAAAAGATGTTTTCCACTGATCAGAAAGCCAACATCCGAGACCTGATTGTGTCCACCTCGACTCGTAACCACGTGTTTGTTCCCAGGCGGTCACAGCACCTTCTTCGGCATGATCAACACGTTCGTCCACATCATCATGTACTCGTACTACCTGCTGGCCGCCTTCGGACCGCGCTTCCAGAAGTTCCTCTGGTGGAAGAAGTACCTCACCGTCCTGCAGATGGTAAGCTAACCTAACCTCACCGTCCTGCAGATGGTAAGCCAACCAACCTAACCTAACCTCACCGTGCTGCAGATGGTAAACAAACCTAACCTAACCTAACCTCACCGTGCTGCAGATGGTAAGCTAACCTAACCTCACCGTCCTGCAGATGGTAAGCTAACCTAACCTCACCGTTCTGCAGATGGTAAACAAACGTAACGTAACCTAACCTCACCGTATTGCAGATGGTAAACAAACCTAACCTAACCTAACCTCACCGTGCTGCAGATGGTAAGCTAACCTAACCTCACCGTCCTGCAGATGGTAAGCTAACCTAACCTAACATAACACAACCTGACCTAACCTAACCTAACCTCACCTAACTTGACCTAACCTCACCGTGCTGCAGATGGTAAGCTAACCTAACCTAACCTACCCTAACCTATCCTAACCTAACCTCACCTAACTTGACCTAACCTCACCATCCTGCAGATGGTAAACAAACATACTGTACTTAAGCCTGATTTAAAAGGTCCAAGTTTTCATCCAAGTCCTTGGATTCAAGGGTTGATTACAAGTTCTTGGATCGTCTAAATGGAAAACTTGAAGCAAAAAGCTTCTATTCAACCCTGGAATTCAACCCTTCATTCAAGTCATTTTGTTTAGAAAATTCCTATATTTCGTTCAACCTTTGATGAAACCAACCAATCAGAGGCTTTGACTTCACACAAGTCTGGCGCGCATGCGCACTTGACGGCGACCGCTCGGCCTCCCGCCATATCTGATTGCCAGTCAGCTGTTACAAGTCATCTAGATACTCGATCAGCATGTTCAACTATTGCGATTAATGTGCCGTGTATGGCCTTGAATATCTTGGACCGTGTAGTCAGGCGTTCAATGTTCCATCCTAGTTGCTGTCTAAGTACTTGGACCAACCCTTGAATCCACGGACTTGGACGAAAATTTGGACCGTGTAAATCAGGCTTTAGTGTACTATTTCACGCTTCACGTTCAATTATTTAATTATTGCATACCTATGTTCAAATTTATGTGTTTATGTTTGTATTGTCTGTGTTCATGTAAGAGCCGATTGTACCAACTGATGATTGAATATTAATTAGTTAATCATTACTCAAGGTACAAAAATAACATAGGTAACCAAGGGTGATAACAAGTTAATTTGCTAATTTTTGCTTAATTCACTAATCATCACTTGGTACAACCGGCTCCAAGTGTTGTCCATTTATTAGATTAGCACTAGTGGGAATGTATTTTTCTGTTGCTAAACAACACTGAATCAATCACGTTTTGGAGGGACCATTTCCTTCTCTCCTTGATTCGATGTTTGATTTGTGATTGACCTATTGATGTGTTTTGTGCGCAGGTCCAGTTCGTGATGGTGATGCTGCACGCGTTCCAGCTGCTCTTCATCGACTGCAACTATCCTCGCGCCTTCGTCTGGTGGATCGGCATGCACGCCGTCATGTTCTACTTCCTCTTCTCGGACTTCTACAAGCAGTCCTACAAGCAGAAGGCCGCCAGGAAGGTAACCGAGAGGCCTCAATTCAGTCGCTAGTTCAACGCTATCATTAACATTAACATGGACACTAACATTAACATGAACACTAACATGGACATGAAACAACTGACTGTTCATAATAGAAAAGGACATCAACGTTAACAATAACCAACAGCCAATCAGAAGTCTAGATTTTACGCGCCGATTCCACTGCCACCTCACACGACTACAAGCGATCGAGTCTAGGCAGTCGTTTTACTTCGCTACTAGTCGTTGTTATTCGGAAATTGAAGGATTCTGATTGGCCGATTTTTACGTTTCGACAATAACGTTAACATGAATGCTTGGAGCTTGCAAGGTTTCATGTTAATGTTAGCGTTATTGTTAGTGTTGGTTGTGAATGGACCAATGCCATCCCATAAGGCAAACATTTCTCGCGTTAATGTTAGTGTTACGCGTTAATGTTAGCGTTGCATTGTGAATGGGCCTTTAAGGCTCATTAACAACCGAAATTAGGAGTAAACTAAGGATTAGCATTAACGCAATTATTTAGTATCCATTCACAACAATAATTCAGCATTAAGAAACAGCCAATGAGATGGCTTGTTTGCATCAGCTGTTCATCTGGTTTCACTGGATCAACCGCCATCTTCATTTGTGCAATAGTGCATAGATTTTAGTTTAAGACACATGTAATAGGCCCTAGTATCAATAATTCCCTCTAAACCAAATTGTAATATCATTGATACAATTCAAACTTCCAATTCTGTGTCACAGTCATGCTTGCATGGACATATTTGCTTCAGAATGGTACATTGAAGGGGGATGTGTATAAGCTAGGACCATTGATCGAAAAACCCTCGACATGCAGGGTTGACGTCAACCTTTCCGTTCAGAACATGTTCCATTTCCGGTCAAGGCTTGACCAAAAGCAGCCAATCAGACGACAACATGAATCATACTGCGCATCTTTCGTCGCGCAAGACCCACTGCGTTCCTGTCGAAGAAGTCACGTGATTGCTTCGACCAATCGGGAGACATTTCAATATGGCCGTTTCTTGAACAGCTGACATTTGTTATGACGTCAGTGGGCTGTCAAGCCATTGATCGAAACCTTGACCCGTGTAAATAAGGCTTTAGCCCACGCAATAATTATAAAGTTCAAACTTCTATTTCCAGGCACTCGCTGACGAAGCTGAAAGAAGTCTGAAAGCCAACGGCCACGCGCAACAGAACGGCCACGCGCAACAGAACGGGCATGCGCAGAACGGATACGCGTCACAGAACGGGCACATCGAGACCTCGATCTACCAGCGGCCGGATAAGCTAAGCATACCCAAGGGCTACACGTCGTCCGACGGTGACGCGTCGATGAGGAACCGAGCTTACATCGACAGGCCAGACTCGACGTGAATCCGCGCTCGGGTTTAGTTATAAGGACTTACGTCGTTAATCGGTACACAACGACAACTCCACTTGGCACAATTGACAATTGAGTTGGTCAACTGGCCTTGGAATTGATTGTGTGAACATGACACTATCGCTGTTGGAAAGTGATTTTAGGGACACCAACTCAATCGGCCGACTAGTTGCAGACAACCAATAGGAATATAATAAATGTGTGATGTTACATCTGTCATCATAGTAACTTCGATCTCACATATTTTTACTCTTTCCTGATTGGCTGCTTTATTTATACTTCATGCAATCAACACTGATTCAAGTTGTCGGTGATTGCAGTTGGATCACGTCACGTGTGTACAATCCAATTCAGTTGGCCATCTCAATTGGCAATTATGACGACTGGAATCGTTTAGCGTGTGTACCGTTTTTATAAGTTATATAGTGAACATTTTATACGAGTTTTATTCAGTGCAATTTAAGAGGACGTTGACGAACGTTGATCGTTCGTTTTAATGTTCCGTGTTTATCGTTCAGAGAGAATCTCGGTTCATAGAGAGTTTCTTTGGACGTGCTCATAACTATAGCGCTTTTTTCTTGTAGCGTGCGTGCGGCAAAAGTGCGGTAGAAGTGCGGCAATAGTGCTGAGTTGATCGATGCTGATTGGTTGTTATAATAACGAGTACAGGCCCGGGATGCCAACAACGTTTCTGCTAAGATTTGAGGAACACAAACTTTTTATTCGCATTGAAGTTCGGTTTTATGGTTAATACATTCATTTCAGTTTGCAGATGAATTCAGTTTCAAGGTTAACAAAATGAAAACCCACATTCCATGTAATGGCCTGTTCAGACGAGGCTGCCAATCCTATGTTTCTGAGCAATACGATGCGAGCTTTGAGGCATTCAGACACAAGTTCGGCAACGCGCATCGCATTGCTAGAAAGTCACAGCCCTTCTGAAACAAATCTAGAAGGCTGTGATGAATGGACCAATAGAAATATAGCATTCACGCGCGAAACGAGGACCAAACTGTCAGGTTATGAGTAGGCCTAGTCTTGGACATTTTTCCGGACATTGTGATTTTAAAAAAGGGTTATAAAAAGTATGTGCCTATTGTCAGAACACAGCGTCAAACTAATTTCCCTCCTTTTTTATTCTGGTTAGGCGGCCATATTCAATCGATTTGCCTTGTTGTGATTATCGATCACTCGCATTGAGAATACTGGTCAGTCATGCATAAACCAACACTAGAGGATTGAAATATCAAATATAGAACCCATGTCTATCTGAAATTGTACGTGATTCAGGCTCGCAGTGTTGACCTTGACGCGTTCAGACGGAGTGTTTCATTGCTCGACAACGTAGGATTAGTAGGATAGTGAATCGTCTGACCAGGCCATAAGAATCGCATTGAACGACCACTATTATCACAGCTCAGTGCCAGTGATTGAATCGCCAGTAGATGACTGACGGGTTACGACAGCGAGGTTCGTCGTCCGCAACTCACTACTAGCCTCACTTCAAACTCTTGATCGTTCGTTTTGAGTTATTGATAAAAACTGACTCTAATCAGCCAATCAAAGTTCCGCCAGCGAGAATTCGTCTGCAAGTCGGTTTTTAAATGGGATTAAATGTGACCAATGGGAACGCTGGGATTTGTGACGTCATCACTCAGTTATAATAAATAATGATAATAATAAAGTAGTATTAAGAGTCCATGGGAGATGATTTAGCGGAATATCAGTTTTTTGTGATAACTTTTGAACGGTATGAGATATCGACATTCTAATTATGAGGAAACACAGAGACTTCCAATACCTTCAAGATGGTGTGAGTAATAACTATTTATCTCAAATCGCCTAATTGTCAGGCGTATACGGTTAAAAACAAAACATTTTCCGATCGTATACGCCTGAAAATTATACGATGTGATCAAATAGTTATTAGGTATATCATCTTGAAGGTATTGAAAGTCTCTGTGCTTCCTTGTTTGTAGAATTGTAGAAACAAAAGCTATCGCCAAAAAACTGATATTCCGCTAAATCGACTTACATCGACAAAGCATATGCAAGTAGCAATAGATAATATGTAGATGTGGCACTACTGGTAGCATAGCTGCCTCACGTGTTATGGGCCCTTGGTTCAACTCCCGACGCTGATACTTTTTTTTAGCAAAATAACTATCAAATGTTTACTCAAGCGCAAGGGTTATGGTCTAGGCTATTTTTTTTCAATTTTACTACGAAACAAAAATATTTATGCAAATGTTGTGATTTGTAACTATGGTTTTTAGTTCCATTTGAAAACCGATTTGCAGAGGAATTCTCGCTCCCCGCCGCACGTTCTATTTATGACAATATCTCGAGGAAATCAGGTTGGTCAATTATGATTTTTTATTTTTATGGATCGAGCCTATTTGTAACAAAAATACCAATAAGAAATATCGTTGGTCCTTGGGGCGGCTGAAGATCATATACCGGAATAAAGTCGACTCGTTGTGTGACATGGGTTCGGGTGTCCAGCCTTACATGAACCCTATAACCACATTCCAGGGGAAACTACCGTGAAGCCCATGTCACACGATTGTGTCGACTTTATTCCGGTATACGCTCATCAGCGCTTCCGTCCAAACGACCCGGGACAATAACGACGCGTCAACAACGAACAATAACGAGTCTGACACGTAACTGGGAAATACATGAAATCATTCAGCAATAGGACGGTTGTACGTATCTACTTTTTTATCATCGTAGGAAAATTATGTCATTCATTTCCCAATATTTTAGAATCACTTCCATAGTTTTTTCAAAATGTATAATTACGAAAAGGGGAAATATAATTAAAATGCCTGAATAATATTGAATAATTCGTTCTGTATTATTCACTCAATACAATTATTTTGACATGGGAAGCCAAAAAATCAAATTTGATATTCGATGATAAAATACATGACAAAGTTACAAAATGTTCATGAAAAATTAGTAGTTTATGTTTTAATTCAACTGGAGATTGTTAAAGTATTACAATACAAGTAGGCTGATTTGTAAATGTGAGGCATGTAAGGGATATTGATCATTATCATCACTGTAAATACTGACTATCAAGGCTCAATATCGCATGAAGCGTTATACAAATATCGAGTAATACTCAGCATTTGGTGTTTTTATAATGTAATTAGATTATATCTTATATATAAGCAAGTTGCAAGTTTGTGGCAATTAGCTAAGGTTCAAAGGTCACCAAATATTATTATTCTCATGATAGAAACTACCGGAAGGCACAAGAGTAATATAGACAGATTTTTTCAATGAAATAAATATTTTATGTAAAAAAATGTTTACCAAAACTGTGAAAAAATTCAACTTCGGATAAAAACTTGAGTACATTGTGAATTTACAGGAATTTACAGATTAGGATACGGGAGTCGATTTAGAGCCAATTGTACCAACTGATAATTAAATATTAATTAGTTAATCATTACTTAGGTACAAAAATAACATAGGTAACCAAGGGTGATAACAAGTTAATTTGCTAATTTTTGCTTAATTCACTAATCATCACTTGGTACAACCGGCTCCAAAGTAAAATATCAGTTATTTTGGTGATAACTTTTGAATGGGATGAGTGTAGAAATTCTGAAAACAAGGAAACACAGATAGTTTCAATACCTTCAAGATGATTCAAGCAATAACTATTCATCTCACATCGCATAATTGACAGGCACATACGGTTAAATATGGTGTATTTTTAAGCGTATGTGCCTGACAATCAGGCGATTTGGGATAAAAAGTTATCACTTACACCATATTGTATAGGTATTGGAAATATCTGTGTTTCCTCGTTTTCAGAATTCCTATATCTCATACCGTTCAAAAGTTATCACCAAACAACTGATATTCCGCTAAATCGACTCCCATGGACTCTTGGATTGGATCATTTTATTTTATAATTATTGTGATTATAATAATTATTAAAGACAATGTAGGGTGAAGTATTAAACGAAAGATATCTATTTTTAATTTCATGTTAAAAATCTCGATCATCTAAAGGTCACCCATGATTAGAAATCATGGTTAATTGAATACGCGATAAAGCTTACATGGACTACGTATATCACACAGTCGGGAAACGGTTGAGTCAAACCGGTTCACGCTGAAACGGTTCAACAAATGAGTGTATATCACAATAATTCAGAAACACTTTGGCAAAACCGCGGTCAAAACGTTTCAGCGCCAGTCATTTTTAATATTTACGTAAGTCGATATATTGGTATATATATTGGTATATATTGGTTACGTAAGTCGGTATACAATCGATAACGGAGCTGGAATTCATCAAGGATCGATTTATCGCTCGCGTTCAAGGTTACCCTGAATCGGTTTGACGTGTATATCAATCGTATCGAGTTCTCCAATTCACTTGCCAAACTGGATTGGAACTAAAGTGTTTTACACCAAAACCGATAGGTATATCACCATCTGTAAACCGTTTCAGCGTGAACCGGTTTGACTAAACCGTTTCCCGACTGTGTGATATACGTAGTACATGTGAGCTTTGAAAGCAGAACAATATATAATTCAATTAATGAAGGAATAGAGAGAATAAAATAAGTTTATAATTCAATGAAAACATTGTTGTGGTTATGTTATATATTATGCCATCGATTTTAAATGTGTACTAAAAAAGCGCAATGTGTATTGACTCTTGAAAAATAAATGAAACAATATATATATACAATTGTTCATAATTATTGTTGTTTGAAGTTTGTTAGAATATAGGATCGCAGGATATGCGTTGTGAGCTGACCTTATACCTAGTTCACATTACAGAATTTAACTACAGTTAAGTAGATAACGTTCGTTAAGTTATAATAGGAACGGAACCGTATAACAGCTGTTGGTGGGGTCGTTGGGCAAACAATAATCAACAATCAATCTTAAATTAATTGGTGTGACACTTGTTGCTTGGATTTAATTGCTTTCTTTATAGCTTTGATAGCTTCATAATTATATTATGAATTCGCTTTCTTCGTTATATCACATCCAAATCACTAAAAATGTGTTTGATAGTTTTCTCATATTCAGTAAAAAATTTTAAAGCTTTTGAAAGATTTTTGTGTTCCAATTATTTTCCCTTTGAGTTATTCTTATGAGGTTTTTCCAAACTCTCCGATTTTGAAAAAGCATTCTACCTATTTTTTGAAAAACAACCCCAATCCATTCATGTGTAACTCCATCCATTATGAAGACAAAGTTTCAAGTCGATAGTTTTTTTTTTTTTAAGCGGACCGACTTTTTCAACAGAATTAAGCTAATTCTTAAGCAGAATTAGAATAGGAAAGTGATTACAAAGAAGTACAAGGGGAGGGATAAGAATGGAAGTGGAAAAAGTGGATAGAGAAGTAGGTAAATATGGATTCATCCGAAGAACGACGCGGGAATGGAATGAATTTGAAGATGGAGAATATAACGAAGATCAGTGATTGAAAGAAGAGAGCTAAGAAAAAATAACAATGTATCATTTTATTGAGTATGTTTGATTGTAATTTCATGAGAATAATCATTACCACCTGTTTTAAGAACAATCTGTAATCAGTGAATGAAATAAGAAAAACATGGTAAGGAAACAAGTCCTAAAACACCCAGAATGCAACACCAGCTATCTGGCCGCTAGCTCATATAAGCGCCTGCGCAACTAGCATGTCGGCAGCTGTCCATTAGTTCCTATTCTCGCCGCCTTCGATTTCTTCAGCCGACAGCATCTCGTCGTTATTCACATCCAGCTGTTTGAATGCCTCGGCATAGCTCGTGTCTCGTCGGCCTCTTCCCGCCAAAAACGTCTCGGCCTCTTGGAAGCTCAACAGCTGGTCGTGGTCGGCGTCAGCCAGGTCGAGGATCGAGGTGGCGGTGACCGAGCGCTTGCGGCGCCCCGCCCCCGCCCACATACCGGCTGTAGGCAAACAAAAGGCCTGTTTGTTTGTGTTGCACCACCTGAACTAAAGTGCAGCTGGTGTAAAAAGGAAGTACGTCATATTACGGGTTTTGTGCAGGAAATGATACCTAAATGATGAGGTACAAACAAACACGAAATTGCCGATTTTTCGGTTTCTAGACGCGAATTTTGAAATGGAAGCAGACCCGTTGATGGAGAAAGAGATATTAAATATCATGGAATGTGATTAATGAATAGTAAATATTTAATAATGACAACCCTTATTCGATTACATATTTTTTTCATTCTCATCAACACGAATTTAGGCGTCAACAACTAGTAAGCCAACATAGCGTCCGCCTACAACTTGATTTTGGCGCCTGCCATCTTGCACTGAACTAAGCACACCAGCTGGTGTAGAACTACCTGAACTAGTGCAAGTGAACCCGGACAAACAAACAAGAAAGTGCAGCTTGGTGCAGCACCACGGTTACAAACAAACACGATTGTGCAAGAACTGAAGAACCAGTTCAGCTAGTGCAGGACAAACAAACAGGCTTAAAGCTGAATAATCGATTGATTCGATTCACTGCATCGATTCGAATCGCCAACCTTCGATTCAATTCATCGATGAATGATATTCATCTTAAAAATGATATCCCAATGCTATAAAGTGACGGAATAAGCCTACGTTTGTCGATAATTGACTGCTACACTACACATACATCTATTATTGTTACTTGACGCTACGACATGCACCAACCTTACCACCACGGCTTACGGTTATTGTCCTTTCCCTCGCATCGCTGGCAGTAACTGGGACCTGGGTCAGAGTCAGAGGGTCCCATGCACCATGCAAATGGTCATACCGAAAATTGACACAGCCAAGAATAAAAAGGAATTTAAACTCGATCAAACCAAATCATTGGGCCTATCGTACAGTTCATTCAGTTGGACACACTAACCCATCAATTTAGCTACTAGGACAAGTCCTACTTCTACTGAATCGACGTTAAAAACATCGATATCTTCGGAAAATCGGAAAGTAAAGAATTTAACTATCAACATTCGTGTGGTTGGATTTTCCTAATACCAATGTTGGTAGTGTCCGGATATATCGCACAAATGGTTTATACGTATGTGTTCCGGACCTTCGGCAACTAAGATTTTATCTGCGGCGAAGAAGTGTGGTCACAGACAGCGTAGACCTGGTGTCAAAGTTCATTGCTTTTGAATTAAAATAATAATAAAATGGGGTGGTAAGATCGCCCTTGTGGTGCCCCGTCCAAACGATCCTACTTTCATCCTTAGCCTTAATAGGGGAACATGATTTTGTATCAAGTTTCGATGTTACTAAAAAAAAAAAAGTAAAGAATCGATGCAAAAATCGATGAATCGAAAGCCAAATAATCGATGCACTGAAATATCTATATTCTGACTCGCCCACCTCTATAGTCATATCGGCAACCTTCGTCGCAGTTACAGCAGAAGATGTTGCATTCGCCTTTGCCGCAGCACGGCGTGTTGACGGTATCGTCATCGCACAGGTTGGTTTCCGAGTTGGCAACGCAGCAATCTCCACTCACTGCAACCAGAGATGGACAGCGTATCAGAGATGGACAAGCGTATCTTACAGATACTTACAAAATACAAGATACTCTCCTGAAACCCCAAAGCTGACCTTCCATGAACGCGGTATTCGCTTAGCGAATTCGCTAAGCGTTTTTATTAGCTCAGATACCGTGCCGCCATGCGCCGCTCTCGCCAATGATTGGTCGTTTTTCAACATGGCGACTACAAAAACCGCTTAGTGAATTCCGCGTTCATGGGAGGCCAGCCACCAGATACACGAACCTATCCACAAACTCGAAAGATACAATGATGATGATTGTTTGCTTAACGACCCCACCAACAGCTAGGTTATACGGAGGTACGAATGAGCAGGTGATTATGAAGCTATGAAGTGATGATGAGTGAAAAAAACATGCTTTTTTCCGGGACTCGAACCCACGCCCAGCGGTGACTTCAGTTTCTATGAAGCAGTGCTTCAGCTGACTGAGCTACCGAGGGCGGCAAAAGATAGAAGATACTTTCACCGTAACATTTTTAAAACTGCTGTTTTTTCTAATATTATAGCTATCTGTTGGTGAGGGTTGCCTTTCAACTTCGAGACTCTCGATCGATTCGATAATAATTGCATAATGTTCGATCCCCAATAATTGCCGTGGCAAAAATCCTTTAGGCCTACATGTAAGTTTTGTAAAACTATAAAATTAAAAAAATCGGAAGAGATTATCAATATAACATGATTACCGAAAATACTCTGAGTAAATTTTTTCCACCGGCACATGTAGCGCAGTGGTTAACGCGATCGCTTCATGTGATCCGGGAGGCGAGGGGAATCTCGAACCCAGTTCGATCCCCGCCGCCGACCATCTTTACAGGGGTTTTTCACGGTTTCCCTCTCCAGTCTAGGCTAATGCCGGGATGGTTCCTACAATAGGTCGGCCATGACCGCTTTCTTCCCACTATCCTTCCCATTACCCAAGAACCTTCATCCCATCATCTCATTAATCATCCATCCGACGCCATTAGATCTCAGTTATCATAACAGTGCGTTGTTAAACCCAATATATATATATATATATATATATATATATATATATATATATATATATATATATATATATATATGTATATATATATATACATTATAAATAGAATTACCCAGGTCTGTCCTTCCTTCTTTCTGTCTCTCCTGCGGTCACACAAGGTTGCGGAAGTACACGCTAGATGGCAGACACTCCGCTGTCTGGTACCGTTACGCTTCAATGTCGTGGCAATGACACGTCACACAGTCGAATCGTGTGAGGGGGAAGGGGGGGAGACAGAGAGGAAGTGTAATGCAGAGTGAAAAAAGAAGAGCAAGACATAGAGAGAGAGAGAGAGAGAGAGAGAGAGAGAGGGAGAGATAGAGAGAGAAAGGGGAGAGGGGGAGGGAATCGATGACAGAAGGGCATGGAGAGGAGGAGGAGGAGGTGGGTGAGGAGAAGTCGAGTGAGGAGGGGTAGTGGGGAGGGAGGTAGCGTTAATAGGTGAAAAGGAGAGGCCCGTGTTTCTCAAACACGGGATCACAGCTAGTATATATTATATTTATATATATATATACATATATATATATATATATATATATATATATATATATATATATATATAATATTTATATATATATATATATATATATATATATAAATTTTTTCCTTATGAATATATCTTGTATCTTGAATGATGAAAAAGACACAGATACATTCAAATTATTGTAAAGATACCAGATACATTTTTAAATAGTATCAGTATCTCAGGATACTTCGAAAGATACATGGTTCTAAGATACTGCCCATCTCTGATTGCAACAATACAACAGACCGAGATCAATAGATCTTAGCTATCACAACAGTGCGTCATTAAACCCAATACAACCTAGATAAAGATCAACGAACAAGAAACCAGAAACGGTTGAGTCTCATACTCCATATCATTATTATTATTATCATTATTATATCACTTTGTAAAATGGAAATGGAAAATGTGTGACGAAATGACCAGGCTGTCGGTGTTGCCCGTGTAGATAACTGCAGATAGCTGCACTTACCACTGTCTGGAACTGCTGCCAGCAACACTGCTATCACGGCCAGCGTGATGAGTGACATTGTCTCAGAGACCATGGCTTCCTAGAACTGGAACAGTTGACCTTGTCACACGATATACTATAAGTATATCTATGTGATACACAAATGTCAGCATACATCTCATATAATAATATTTTCTTTCGCGCCTTCGATTTCTTCAGCGACTCTCGTCGTATTACTCGCTGTTGAATGCCTCGCATACTCGTGCTGTCGGCCTTTTCCCCCAAAACGTTGGGCCTTTTGGGAAGTCAACGCTGTCGTGGTCGGCGTCACCCAGTCGAGGATCGAGTGGGGGTGCCCGGCGCTGCGGCCCCGCCCCCCACATACCGGCTGTAGGCCAACAAAAGGCCTGTTTGTTGTGTTGCACCACCTGAACTAAAGTGCAGCGGGTGTAAAAGGGAAGTCGTCATTTTAGGGTTTGTGCAGGAAATGATACCTAAATGATGAGGTACAACACAAACACAAAATTTGCCGATTTTTCGGTTTCTAGACGCGATTTTGAAATGGAAGCAGACCCGTTTATGGAGAAAGAGATATTAAATATCATGGAATGTGATTAATGAATAGTAATATTTAATAATGACAACCCTTATTCGATTATATTTTTTTTCATTCTCATCAACACGAATTTAGGCGTCAACAACTAGTAAGCCAACATAGCGTCCGCCTACAACTTGATTTTGGCGCCTGCCATCTTGCACTGAACTAAGCACTGCATGAACTAGTGCAAGTGAACCCGGACAAACAAACAAGAAAGTGCAGCTTGGTGCAGCACCACGGTTACAAACAAACACGATTGTGCAAGAACTGAAGAACCAGTTCAGCTAGTGCAGGACAAACAAACAGGCTTAAAGCTGAATAATCGATTGATTCGATTCACTGCATCGATTCGAATCGCCAACCTTCGATTCAATTCATCGATGAATGATATTCATCTTAAAAATGATATCCCAATGCTATAAGTGACGGAATAAGCCTACGTTTGTCGATAATTGACTGCTACACTACACATACATCTATTATTGTTACTTGACGCTACGACATGCACCAACCTTACCACCACGGCTTACGGTTATTGTCCTTTCCCTCGCATCGCTGGCAGTAACTGGGACCTGGGTCAGAGTCAGAGGGTCCCATGCACCATGCAAATGGTCATACCGAAAATTGACACAGCCAAGAATAAAAGGAATTTAAACTCGATCAAACCAAATCATGGGCCTATCGTACAGTTCATTCAGTTGGACACACTAACCCATCAATTTAGCTACTAGGACAAGTCCTACTTCTACTGAATCGACGTTAAAAACATCGATATCTTCGGAAAATCGGAAAGTAAAGAATTTAACTATCAACATTCGTGTGGTTGGATTTTCCTAATACCAATGTTGGTAGTGTCCGGATATATCGCACAAATGGTTTATACGTATGTGTTCCGGACCTTCGGCAACTAAGATTTTATCTGCGGCGAAGAAGTGTGGTCACAGACAGCGTAGACCTGGTGTCAAAGTTCATTGCTTTAATTTAAAATAATAATAAAATGGGGTGGTAAAATCGCCCTTGTGGTGCCCCGTCCAAACGATCCTACTTTCATCCTTAGCCTTAATAGGGGAACAATGATTTTGTATCAAGTTTCGATGTTACTAAAAAAAAAAAGTAAAGAATCGATGCAAAAATCGATGAATCGAAAGCCAAATAATCGATGCACTGAAATATCTATATTCTGACTCGCCCACCTCTATAGTCATATCGGCAACCTTCGTCGCAGTTACAGCAGAAGATGTTGCATTCGCCTTTGCCGCAGCACGGCGTGTTGACGGTATCGTCATGGCACAGGTTGGTGTCAGGGTTGGCAACGCAGCAATCTCCACTCACTGCAACCAGAGATGGACACACATACTTACAAAATACAAGATACTCTCCTGAAACTCTAAAGCTGACCTTCCATGAACGCGGTATTCGCTTAGCGAATTCTCTAAGCGTTTTTATTAGCTTGGATACCGTGCCACCATGATCTCGCCAATGATTGGTCGTTTTTCAACATGGCGACTACAAAAACCGCTTAGTGAATTCCGCGTTCATGGAAGGCCAGCCACAAGATACACGAACCTATCCACAAACTCGAAAGATACAATGATGATTATTGTTTGCTTAATGACCCCACCAACAGCTAGGTTATAATGGGGGGTACGAATGAGCAGGTGATTATGAAACTATGAAGTGATGATGAGTGAAAGGACGATTACAAAAAAACATGCTTTTTGCGGGACTCGAACCCACGCCCAGCGGTGAGTTCAGTTTCTATGAAGCAGTGCCTGAGCTGATTGAGCTACCGAGGGCGCCAGAAGATAGAACATACTTTCACCGTAACATTTAAAAAACTGCTTTTTTTTTTATTATTATAGCTATCTATTGGTGAGGGCTGCCATTCAACTTCGATACTATCGATCGATTCGATATTGATAATAATGCATAATGCTCGATCCATAATATTGCCGTGGCAAAAATCCTTCAGGCCTACATGTAAGTTTTGTGAAACTATAAAATTAATAGAATCGGAAGAGATTATCAATATAACATGATTACCGGAAAATCACAATTTTTCTCCACCGGCACATGTAGCGCAGTGGTTAACGCGCTCGCTTCATGTGATCCGGGAGGCGAGGGGAATTTCCCCGCCGCCGACCATCTTTACAGGGGTTTTTCATGGTTTCCCTCTGTAGTCTATAGGCTAATGCCGGGATGGTTCCTACAATGAGTCGGCCATGACCGCTTCCTTCCCACTATCCTTCCCATTACCCAAGAACCTTCATCTCATAAATCATCCATCTCATTAATCATCCATCCGGGACGCCATTTCTCCACTATCATAAAGTGCGTTGTTGAACCCAATATATATATATATATATACTATATATATATATATATATATATATATATGTACTGGCAGAATAGAAATACCCGGCGTTGCCCGGGTGCAATTATAGTGTTTACTCTTTGTAATGCGTTCCATTCACGTGTGAAGTTATTATAGAGTATAGTAAACAGCATGAAGATACTCTTGCGCGCGCTGTTTTTCACGGGATGTAGCGGAAGGGGTTTAAATGGAAGAGAACATACTGGTTATGTACATTGTGGCTGTCTATAATTCAGGTAATTTTTAAATTTTCATGATGAGCCGTTTTTAAGGGAAAAGTACAAAGTGATTGTATTTACACTTCATCATTTTCTGCAACTTCGCTCATCTATCAACGCTTATATATAGCGTTTTTCCCAGTGTAAGATCCTCACATAGCGTTTTCCCAGTGTACGATCCTTACATATAGCGTTTTTTCCAGTGGAAGATCCTTACATATAGCGTTTTTCCCAGTGTAAGATCCTCACCTATCGTGTTTTCCCATTGTAAGATTCTTACCTATCGCGTTTTCTCAGTGTAAGATCCTTACCTATCGCGTTTTTCCCCAGTGTATAAGATCCTTACATATAGCGTTTTCCCAGTGTCAGATCCTTACCCTATAGCGTTTTTCCCAGTGTAAGATCCTTACATATAGCGTTTTCCTAGTGTACGATTTTTGGCAAGGTAAGAAACTTACCCGTAAGTTTCCGATGTGCTAACGCGCGTTGAACCGCCGCCTTTTCACTGAGAAAAGTATCTCGGTCTACTTTGTGCGCTGACAGGCAGTCTACTGATCCCCAATTGTCGTAGGCTGCGTATCAGTTACAGACCGAAGATTCCAGACGATTCGATGAGAGTATGATATGCGATGACAGGCTTCCAGGACAATAATCTAGATCGACATGCTCAGAGCTCGCGCGCAATCGGCCCCTTTTTCCCTCCTCGCACCCGCAAACCTCTCGCCACAGACTTCAAGGACAATCATCTAGATCAACACGCCATTGTCCTTGAATGTCATTGAAAAGCAAATTTTGGGATTTTGTACCTGGTAGAAAGCTTGGCAGAAGATGTCATATACTTTAGGACATTCTACCACACCCATCGAATGTGCATGAGGAATTTCACGACACTCGGTCGAGCCGTCTCGGAGGAGTTCGTCCACTAACATGTGACACGAGCTTTTTATATATAACATATATATATATATATAAGATATATATATATATATATATATATATATATATATATATATATATATATATAACTTGTATCTTGAATGATGAAAAAGATACAGATACATTCAAATTATTGTAAAGATACCAGATACATTTTTAAATAGTATCAGTATCTCAGGATACTTCGAAAGATACATGGTTCTAAGATACTGCCCATCTCTGATTGCAACAATACAACAGACCGAGATCAATAGATCTTAGCTATCACAACAGTGCGTCATTAAACCCAATACAACCTAGATAAAGATCAACGAACAAGAAACCAGAAACGGTTGAGTCTCATACTCCATATCATTATTATTATTATCATTATTATATACTTTGTAAAATGGAAATGGAAAATGTGTGACGAAATGACCAGGCTGTCGGTGTTGCCCGTGTAGATAACTGCAGATAGCTGCACTTACCACTGTCTGGAACTGCTGCCAGCAGCACTGCTATCACGGCCAGCGTGATGAGTGACATTGTCTCAGAGACCATGGCTTCCTAGAAACATGGAACACATGTTGACTCTTGTCACAGTGATGAAACTAACTATAAGTTATTATCATGATGTAGTGATACCAACAGAACTGTCAGATACCTATATCTATCTCTCTCTATATATAATATATATATATATTATATATATATATATATATATATATATATATATATATATATATATATATATATATATATATGTGTGTGTAACTTATATGAGAAAAAAAATCGAAAATAATAAAAAGATCACAGAAAATCGTAAAAATCACAAAAATAAAAATGAAATCCAGAAGAATGAAAAAAATAAAAAATTAGAAAAATAAAAAAAAATCAATAATCAGGTGTACACTAGAGTTGTTAACCTCTCGATTCATAACAATAGCAAACCAATAAACCATAACAAAATACAAAAAACCATATGTTAATTATAAATGGAGAATATCTTTGCATTCCTTGTAGGCTGTGTGAATTAGTGATTATTAATTTACATTTTGTGGAACCTCACCTGGTATTATCGGAGCTTCACGCCGGAACAAGATGACAGCTGTGATTGAATATAGTTCAGCACGAGTCTTGTGTTATACAGAGCTGCGAGTTCACGGCGATACTTATCAGTGGACCGCACTCATTGTGAAAACAACGGCGCATATTCTGGGCCTCTTCCAACAGATTAGAACAAATCTCAATCAACATTTCGGTGGTTTACATACGTTAAGAGCGCACGGGAGTCGACTCCACTTCTATTGTTTGCTTAACGACCCCACCAACAGCTAGGGTATACGGGGGTACGAATGAGCGGGTGATTATGAAACTATGAAGTGATGATAAGTGAAAGCACGTTAACAAAAACCCATGCCTTAAGCGGGACTCGAACCTACGCCCAACGGTGACTTCAGTTACTACCGCTAGCGATAATTGACTTAGCCACCAGGGCGGC
This sequence comes from Brachyptera putata, assembly GCA_907164805.1. Taxonomy (NCBI): domain Eukaryota; kingdom Metazoa; phylum Arthropoda; class Insecta; order Plecoptera; family Taeniopterygidae; genus Brachyptera; species Brachyptera putata. The sequence goes on from OU015474.1 coordinate 13,423,990, forward strand.
ACCAATTGATTCCTTTGAGCCCTGATTATGCATTGGAAACCACTCTCTCAGAAATCTCTCTCAGAAAGGTTTTCATACGTTAAGAGCGCACGGGAGTCTACAGTGAAAACTCAGTTCTACTGTTTCCTCAACGACCCCACCAACAGCTAGGGTATACGGGGGTACGAATGAGCGGGTGATTATGAAACTATGAAGTGATGATAAGTGAAAGCACGTTTACAAAAACCCATCCCTTAAGCGGGACTCGAACCCACGCCCAACGGTGACTTCAGCTTCTGAAGCGGTGCCTCAGCTGACTGAGCCAGTGAGGGTGGCTTCTCGGTGAAAGCTTTAAACGGTACGAGAGATTAAAACTAAAATACGGAAAAAACAGATATTTTCAACAACTTCACGATGGTATTAATTGGATGAGCGTTAGCGAAGACATCCTTCCCACTCTTACGGAGTTTTGTCTGTGTGTGATTTTTTGTTTGTAAGCATTGCACAGGTCGCAGGGTTTGACCGATCGACATGAAACTTTTTATGTACACGTCGTATAAACTTATCCAACTTAGAACTGTATAGTTTTTGACGTTACCTCGATGAGACCATTTTTGAGAAATACCATCTCATAGTTTCTAAGAACCTCATTGGATTGGGCTTGGCAAGATAATTTGAAAAATAAAATCTCTCCAAATATGACTTCATATTTTCACTGAATGTGAATAAACTCTAGGAAAACGCCTTATATGCGTTGTGAGATGAGCTTAGAAGTATGGAAATGTAGAATTAAGAACATTTGGTCAGCTCAATGTACATATACAGGCCATGGATCACTTCAAAGGTTTAGAAACCGCGGCTGTCTGTTGGTATATGGACCTTGGTTTCCCAACAATGGTACCAGTGCCTTCTTGATATCCATCACAGATTTCAATCGTTTTAATTCATTGGTGACACCTGTTACTCACATTTAATAGTTCCTTAATTGCTTTCTTAATTGCTTTTATTGATGTGTGAAAAAGTAGATTAAAAATGCGTTTTCTTCGTTATTTCACATCCGATTGTTCCATAAATCGCTCAAAATATGTATGATAGTTCTTTCCACATTCAGTATAAATTTGAGAGCTTTTGGAAAAATTTTGTTTTCCAAGTATTTCTCCCCCAGCCTAATCTTATGGGGAATTTCCATACTTTCCATTTTTTTCCGGAAAAACCGTTTTACCGATTTTTCTGAAAAACAATCCCAACCTATTCTGGTATAACACCAATTTGTAAAAAAAGTTTCGAGTTGATTAAAACTTTTTCCTGACCTGTATGCCGCGTACAAAATTACACAAAAAAAACAAAAAACATAAAAACCAAGCCCAAAATTTTTTCGGTATATGGAATGAAAATCTTCGCTACGCTCATCTAATAAATGATACTCATTATTACGAATTTGTATGCAGAAGATATCAAGATTGATATAAGATATAAGATTGGAAGAAGATATCAAGAACATAACGAAGATTGGTGATTCAAGAAGAGAGCTAAGAAAAAAATGAAGTATAATTATATCGAGTATGTTTGATTGTAATTTCATTAGGTATAGTAACCATTACCACCTGTTCTATGAACAATCTGTAATGAATAAATAAATTTGTATGCAATTCGGAGCAGCCGTTTTGAAGAAAGTAGTTCTATAAATGAGGGATGCGCCGATACACCGAAAAAACGATTTTTTCGGTGTATCGGAGGCTAGTACACCGAAAAAAACGTACGCCGAAAATAACGTACACCGAAAAAGTTATTTTATAGGGTGACTGTACTGGGAGGCAAGACCCGAGTAGAAGGACGATTCAGGGCAGAGCTACGATGATAGGTTTAGATAGTGAGGGAATATTCCCCTCCAAAAAGATAAGATACTATCATGTCTGAAAATATCGTTCTTTTCGGTGTTCGTTTTTTTCGGTGTATCGGAGGCTAGTACACCGAAAATAACGTACACCGAAAAAGTTATTTTATAGGATGACTGTACTGGGAGGCAAGACCCGAGTAGAAGGACAATTCAGGGCGGAGCTACGATGATAGGTTTAGATAGTGAGGGAATATTCCCCTCCAAAAAGATAAAATACTATCATGTCTGAAAATATCGTTCTTTTCGGTGTTCATTTTTTTCGGTTTATCGCCTTATCACCTTATAAAATGACTTTTTCGGTGTACGATTTTGTCAAGGTTCGTCTTAAATCGCCTAATGGTCATGACCATTAGGCGATTTAAGACGAACCATACACCGGAAAAAAAACGTACACCGGGCGTGAAAAAATACACATTTTTCAACCGTATACGCCTGACAATTATACGATATGAGATAAATCGTTATCACTTAAATCGAAGGTATTGAAAATATCTCTGTTTCCTTGTTTTCAGAATTTCGATATCTCACACCGTTCAAAAGTCACCACAAAAACTGCTATTCCGGTATATCGCGTCCCGTGGCCTCTTAATGTGGCAGGGGTTGAAGAAGTCATGCAGTGTTGTGTAACGACCTCAAGGTCATGGCCGAGTCAAGTAATTGTGTCGCGCGGTTTGACGACGAACCAGCACTTATGCTAGACACGTGGGTGGGGTTATTCAACCAGACGTTTTAGGGCCCTAAAACTTTTCTTGGCCCTACTCGAAATGAAAGAGCCATCACAAGCCCTAAAGTTTGAACTAAACCGGGATGTTGGTACGCGCGGTTGAAAGTCCTGCTACCAATGTTATTCAGCACGAATTATTCATCTTATTGTGCGTTACCGTGAACGTATTTACTGATAATTTGATAGTAGTTACACCATTGATATGTCGACTATATTCTAAGAGATTTACACGCTGTCAGAGTGAGTAAGATGAGAGATAATGTAAGTTATATATCTCGGTGTTTTGCCTTTAAGCTGTGGATAAGCGGACAGACTTTGTCAACAGTACTAAATATCAATTTTATGATGATATAGATGAAGTAGTGTAATTGGTTCAAATTAGGATACTTACTAGTTGCCTAAATTGAACCACGGTAAAATAATTCAACTTTTGAAGTATAACCTAATGTTTTGTGTATTCAATAATTTACATGATGCGTGAAGAATTGATATTAAAGATGCAGAAGGCATAATTTTTATGGAGAAGCCTTATAGGCATTAGCGCAGGCGCTTACTGCGTGCTAGCGGAGGTCCGTGAAGTTGGCACCCCCCCACAAGAGCACTTTTTCTGGAAATTTCACGATATTTAGTGCTCAATTAGTGCTCTCGATTGCCACCAGTCCCACAATTAGTGCTTAGAGTTTGCGAGATATTGAGAAAATAGATTCTGAAACTTCACCCAGAGTTTGTGCTAGGCCTCTAGACTCTATATGCCGAGAATTTCAGAATTTGTGCTGGGTAATTTTCAGAGAAAATCGACTTTCAAACTATGAAGAGCCAAGTTCACGCAGCCCCTCCAATGTAATTACAAGAACTGTTACTTCGTCTGGAGTTTGTGCTGGGCCTCTAAATTTGATGCCGAGTCTTTCAGAATTTGTGCTTGTTAATTCTCCGAGAAAATCGGTTCTCTTGCAATGAGAACCCACAGTTGATGCAACTTCTTCAATGTAAGCACTAATTCAGGTCCGTGAAGTTGGCACTCCCAGCACGAGCACTAATTCAGGTCCGTGAAGTTGGCACTCCCAGCACGAGCACTAATTCTGAGAGCATCCAAAGATACAGTGCACAATTAGTGCTATCAATTGGTACCAGTTCAATTGGTATTAGTGCGCCCATACTTTCCGAGGTATTGACTTTTCAGTGGTGGGGGTGCTACATCTTTATGGTCCATATGAGGCCAATGTTGGATGAGAGTAAAAACATGTTCAGTTTTTGACATATATCTTCAGGAAGTCGCGGAAGGATTCATCTTTTATTTTTTTCTACATCAAAAACAGTCTTTTAAATCCGAATCTGGCCGTAAAATCCCGCTCACAAAATCCTTCCAACCGCAACATTGCCGCAAATGACGCAATCTTGTGAAAACATTAATTGGTTGAGTTTTTAGCCTATATCTACATGAATTCGTCGTATTTTTTTCTATATGAAGAACAGTCTCCTGAATCCGAATAAGGACACAGCATTTCACTAAAAGCAATCGATCGACCGCAACATCAACGGAAAGGAAAACACTTTCTGGTCGGAAAATGGATTTTGCGAAACCGATTCGGGGGATAGTCGCTCCCTATCTGACGGTCTTTACCGCGATCGAATGGGCTCACCCGTTCAATCGCCACCGCACTTTTATTGTTGTGAACAAGGCCTCAGAGTCAGAGTCGTTGAACGCGGTCGGTATGGTAGGGAAAACGTTAATTTTCAAACACATTCAAGATGGGTGGCCATGTATACTGCCTATACTGGGCCCACGTTGAATGTTTTTTTTTGTAGCTCCCATATAGGCCTACCTACCGTGTTAAAGGACTTGACCAAATTTCGGGTTAGGTGATGGCGGTACAAGTGAAAAAATTATTTTCGTCAATATATCAACTGAAGTCGGAATGTTTTTCGACAGTCTTATTATTTGATAACGATTCTGATTTGAGGAAACCAGCCAATTCGGGTGACCCACGTGGAAATGGCAAGCTTTTCCATTTCGAAGAAAATCTGTTCTGGAATCGAGATCACTGTCTATAGGTGGGTATGCGAAACTACCCCGACCAGATTGGCTGGTTTGAAGACAAAAATACTCTCTTCCTATCGCTTTTCGTCCTGTTGGTGCCCATTTTAAGTCGGTTTTCGATAGATAGGACTCTGTAGAACGACCATCAAATTTCTATTATTATTATTAACTCTTACAGTTGCGCAAAAATGCACGGTGGCAAGTTCCCTACCCTTGATCACGATGGTTTGCCCGCCTCCCTAACCTTCTGCCGGAATTGTTTTACTCTTATTTCATCCCCCTCAAAAACACTTCTATCAAGTTCATTCCAGTACCTACCTGTCCGCATCAAATTCATCAAAGACATCAAATTTAAAGACCTAGCACAAACTCTGGACGGAGTTTCAGATCCTGTGTATACATTGTAGGGGCTGCGTGAACCTGGCCCCTCATGGTTTGAAAGTCGATTTTCTCGGAAAATTACCCAGCACAAATTCTGAAATTCTCGGCATAGAATCTAGGAGCCTAGCACAAACTCTGGACAAAGTTTCAGAATTTGTGCTGACATTTTTTTCGGAGGGGCTAGGTTCACGGACCTTGGCAAAGGCACGTATACAATGTTATATAATGTAATAATAGGCCTACTTATCAAATGTATTGTATCAAATCAATAATAATACACATGAGTTGAGAATGGAAACCAACAAAACTATATTAAAAAATCATATCACAAATATTCTAAAATTTTCAGAATTAGTGCTCTTGTGGGGGGTGCTGCGTGAACCGTGAAGTTGACACCCTCCGCTCTTTTTTCTCAATATCTCAGAAAGTAGGGGAGCACCAATTGTGGGACTGGTGGCAATCGAGGGCACTAATTGAGCACTAAATATTCTGAAATTTTCAGAATTAGTGCTCCTGGGGGGGGGGGGGGGGGCAACGTCACGGACCCTGCTAGCGGCCGTGATCGCTGGTGTTGCATTCTGGGTGTTATAGACTCTTTACAAAGTCGGTCCGCTTATACACAGGGTTAAAGGCAAAGCACCGAGATATCTATCTTACATTATCTCTCACTTTACTCACTCTGACAGTGTGTAAATCTCTTGGAGTATAGTCGACATATAAATGGTGCAACTACTATAATATTATAACTTGAATATACGTTCAGGGTAACGCACAATAAGATGAATAATTTGTGCTAAATAACATTGGCAGCAGAGGACTTTCAACCGCGCGTACCAACATCCCGCTTAGTTCAAACGTCGCCGCTAGATGGCTCTTTTTCATCTCGAAAAGGGTCACTAATCATCAGTCGGTTGTTAAATTCTGATCACTTTTATTCTCACCACTTGCCAAAATCTACGCACATTCAGCCGCGAATTTCTTCACTGACTAGCGTGGAGTGGGTATGTACGATATGGTCATTTTTAGTTTTACTGCGCATAATATCATTATATTCGTCATGAGACCTTTGATATGTGACCCGTCTCCTCACGCACGTTCATTGTTCACGCACAAATTAATGAATTAATCCAAACTGACTTCATTAATTTTAGTTGAAGAAACTCTGATGTTAATAATTAACAACCAACGTAAATATGAAATCTACTTATTATTAATCGAAACAGGTCGATATTAATAAGAGATTGTATAAGTAAAACATTTGCCGCTCAATGGTAGCCGGAAATGGAATCTTGCACTATAAAGTCAAGTTAACCACACCAATTCATAATTATTTTGTATAGTAGTTTTAATCTCTTATAACATTCTGAGGTTAATATAGAGTAATTACAAGAATAACGAACAGATTACCTTTTTTTCTCAACCTGTAATCTATAATAATTACAACTTTTGTATTTTTTTTTCAGGTGGTGGATAAACTGATACCTATACGAGTACGCGGCGTTGTGTAGAAAACATGTGAAATTGTGCGCACCTTTTCATTAGTTTAGGCCTGAAACTGTTTATTGAATACAAAACAGCCTAAAAATGGTGAAATTAACACCAGATTTAATTCAGCAATCCATGCAGTATATCAATCCAGTGCGTGATCGTGAATTGGACTTACGGGGTGAGTAATCAGTAATGTTTATCATGAATCTGTTGGCCTATTGTTCTGACGCTTTAGTGGTAAGTTAGGTTATGTTGGTGATCTCAAGCTCAATTTACCGGTAGGCCTAGGCATATGTAATTTGAATAGATCTGGGCTTTGTCAAGTTACCGATAGGCTTACGCCTCTGCTACCAGTATTCTCCATGATTCATAATTTATAAGACAAATCAGTCCTTTAATGTAGGCCTACCAGTACCCGGTATTGTGCTTAATTATGCTGAAGAGACTGTTTGAACATGAGCTGACCAAGGAGCCCTAGGCCTAGTCCTAAGCTCTCAGTCTACCCTAGTCCACCCTAGCGGCCAAGCTTCAACGACCTAGGCCTACGTCCAATGTCAAGTCATAGCAAACTCGATGACTACGTTTAGGCCGAAACACGAAATGGTTTAGCCAAATCTATTCGCCTGATATTCAAATATATCATTTTAGTTTGGAATAGTTTGTAAAAGGGAAAACGCTGCCCATGTTTATTTATTCTTACCAGTGCCTTGTTATTGACGTGGGCATACAGTTACAGGCACGCCCCTCCAATCCGTTTACCGCCTGTTCTTTTCAGGTGCAATTTGACGTGCCAAATGCAGCTTGAACCTATATGGAAACTGTATATTTTTTGCCAAAAATCAATGTGTATATCTGAACGTTCAAACCGTTTTAGGTTGACTACCGGTTCCCTGACTGTGTGATAATGTAAGTCAATGGGCCTAGCTGTTGAGTTGGTAGTAGGCCTATGTGTAGCTCAACATTTAGATCTCAGAGGTACCTTCTCTTGTACCTTGAACATTACAAACATACATCTTCTTTTGCAGGATACAAAATTCCGACGATTGAGAATATGGGCGCTACACTCGATCAATTTGATACAATTGATTTCTCCGAAAATGATATTCGTAAATTGGACAACTTTCCGCTACTCAAACGAATGAAGTGTCTTATTTTCAACAACAACAGAATAGTGTAAGATTTTGCTTTCTCTTTCCAATAGCGTTGAATTTTTAGAAAGTTTAACCAGGTGGTGAAAAATTGCATATAAAATAGGCCTACAAAACCACCATTTTCAAAATAATAAGTATGGAAACTAACGACGTACTACTGAAGTGTCATTCAGGAGACCAGGGTTCGATTCCTGCCACGTGGTTTCCCTCAGTTCTTACTGGGTGAATACTGGGATGGTCGTTAACAGTAGACCACTACTGCTACCTACCCATCATCCAAAACACATTTAATTCACCTTGGATCTCATCTCTTATGTACTGAGATGAGTGGTCGAGTGGCTAGCACGACTGAACCGTCCGTCAGGAGACCGGGGTTCTGTTCCCACCATGATCGACCATCCTGACAAAGGTTTTTTGTCGTGCTTTTTTTGTCGGGTTTATCGTGGCTTCCCTTTGTCATTCAGGTTGATACTGAGATGGTTGCTCAACAACAGGGCACAACCGACTTTTTTCTCTATCCAAAAACACATAGGCCCTAATAAAATAATCTCATCGATCGACCATCTCGTATATAGGCCTACAGGATACATATATATATATATATACCGGTATCTCATTCACTGACCCAATAGATCTTAGTCATCGTTACGTTGCTTTTTTATATTGGGTTTAACGATGCATCTTCGATATCTCTCACCGTTCAAAAGTTATCACAACAAATCTGGTATTCCGCTAAATCGACTTCCGTGGACTCTTTTACCACGTTGTAATCATGTCATAACGTAACGGCTACATGAAAGTGACAAGTTTTACGTAAATTAAAAACTGTAAATATTAATATTGAGGTATACTTGTTTTCGCGACAGCAGGCTCAAGTCTGCCAACATAACGGACACAAATATTACTATCATATTTGTTTATCTGTCATGTTTTTTGTTTTATGATATTTCAGGACAAGATTTATCATGATTAGAAACACAACTCCATCTTTCAAAACTTGATATTTTTATATTGGTATTAACGACGCGCTGTTATGATAACTGAGATCTAGTGGCGTCGGATGGATGATTAATGCGATGATGGGATGATGAGATGAAGGGTCTTGGGTAATGGGAAGGAAGCGGTCATGGCCGACTTATTGTAGGAACCATCCCGGCATTAGGCTAGACTAAAGAGGGAAACCACGAAAAAAACCTTTAAAGATGGTCGGCGGCGGGTATCGAACCGGGTCTGAAAACCCCTCGCCTCCCGGATCACACTTTCTAAAACCCGATATAAATAAAACATTCATGAATCATCCACCGACATGGATTGATATTAGGGGTAACTTCGGTTAACCGAAACCCATTTCTGAACCGGTTCCAGGTTCAAGCGGTTCTGAAATAGAGAATCGATGCCTTCTGTGATAATTTTTGTATTTAAACATCATGTGTAACTGATGAAAATGTATGGAGATAATATACTAGTTCAAGCGTGCATTATTTAATAGTATTTTCTCCTCCGTGCGCAGTTAAACTCAAAATGTGAAGGAGAAAGACATGCGCATAAGTTTCGGATACACGAAACGTGCCGAAGATAACCGAATGATATGATGACGCCTAAAAACGAGAAATAAGTCGCGCCAATGTAAAAGAGCGTCTAGTTGAAGTCTACTCTCATTTTCGACCAAAAAATGTCAGAGAATCGGTTCTAAATCGGTTTAGTAAATCAGGTATCCGGTTCTGACTTTTTGGAACCGAAGTTATATCCCTAATTAGTGATGCCTTCGGGTAACAAGTTAGGAACCGGGTACCCGCCGAAATTATCCGGGTAATTTAAAAAACTAAATAAAACTAAAAACTGAAAACTATATGACTATATATGCTTCTTAGTTCTCGGTAAAGAATAGTATTTGACAACGCAACTAAAGAGAGGGTGTCAGGAGAGGAATTCAGTACACTGCACGTGTGACCACAGATAACGGTAGGTGGTGCAACTAGATTTGACGAGCGCATTATGACAAGTTGAGGGAGGTCTGGGAAGGTAGGTGAAAAAACTTATGTAGAATGCGAAGTTGAATTTCTCTCGGTAGCTTGAGTGATTTATAAAAGTTATTTTCTATATTATAGGTACTGGTTAGCACAATTACCCGGAACCTAGACGGGTACCCGGGTAACAGAATATTACCCGGGTAATGCATCACCCGACCTGGGTACCCGAAGGCATCACTATCCCTAATCGATGTCAATATTACAGTGCATCGATAGACCCTGTCGTTGGAACCTGTCATCATTGTAAAGTGTCTCGTTCTTTCTCCAGGCGAATAGCGGAGGGTCTGGAGAACTCCATACCGAACATTGAGTCGCTGATCTTGACGGGTAACCTGATCCAAGAGCTAGCGGACATCGACCCTCTGATCCCGCTCGCCAAGCTGTCAACCCTGAGCCTGCTGAACAATCCCATCACGGCCAAGCCTCACTACCGGCTCTACGTCGCGTACAAGTTCCCGCAGGTCAAGCTGCTCGACTTCAGGAAGATCAAGATGAAGGTACGCTTCGCACGCACACGGAACTACCTTAGTGGCTAGTCGGGGAGATTTTCATGATCTTCTTCTTGTGGCATATTGATAAGTTATATCAATATAATGTTTGATATATAAATTGATATAGGCCCTATAAAGTTATATCAATATAAAAATTATGACCGGCACATGCAGTGTAGTGGTTAACGCGCTCGCTTCATGTGATCCGGCAGGCGAGGGGAATTCCGAACCCAGTTCGATCCCCGCCGCCGACCATCTTCACAGAGGTTTTTCATGGTTTCCCTTTGTAGTCTAGGCTAATGCTAGGATGGTTCCTACAATAAGTCGGCCATGACCGCTTTCTTCCCACTATCCTTCTCATTACCCAAGAACCTTCATCTCATCATCTCATTAATCATACATCCGGCGCCATTAGACCTGCGCTATCATAACAGTGCGTCGTTAAACCCAATATAAAAAAAATATATGAAAAATTATGAAACCATTACCAGTTGGTAATGGTTTCATTATTTTTATTCTTATTGCGGCATATTGATGAGTTGTTACAGAAGAAACTAGAGTTGGAATTCACTTGTAGCACTAATAGTGAAGCGGCTAAGATCAAATTATCATAACAATCGCGCATTTAGTGATTAAAGCGTGAAATTTGGTAGAGATGTACATTTAATTATTTAAAAATTATTTGGCTATGATATCAAGCGAGATTTTGCCCCTGAGGGCTGAAATATCCAGTGGCGTTGAAAAAAAGAAAATATGGGGGGAGGGGAAATTGTTATCTTTTTTTCACTTTTTTGTATCTTATTCAGTAACTCAATAATACGTAGACAATATTATGTGGAAATTTTCCGAAAAAATTATGTATATTTGATAAAATACGTCAAATTAAGGTCAAAAATGTGAAAAATACGTTTTTTTTTTTTTTTTTTTTTTTAATCATTAGTTTTCGAGGGAAAATGATATACATGCTTCTAAACGTTCAACTAATGATATAATGAAGCGATAATAATATATTATTTGCTTCGTGGGGTCAACCGTATGAATATAAAATCAATTTTTGGACTCAATAAAATATTTTTTTTCAGTCCAATTGAAAATAGCTATCCACTTGCTTCGTGAAAACTAAAATATATTTATATTATATTTAATGATAGAACAAAAGAGGACACAAGTTAATTCGAGGTCATTCAAGGTCACCAAAGGTCATTAGATTATGTAATATAATTAGTTTTACAATATTTTGCAGCGTTTAGCAAGTTGGTTTTCATTTGATGTTAATAAAAACTCACAACCAGTTTCCAGGTCTCACCATGAGGAGATAGCTGCATACAGAGACCCACCCTGACCTACCCTAACCACCCAAAAATAATAATTGATCAAGATAACTTTTATAGTAGGCCTATCTAGTGTTCACAGCCATCAAATAAGCACAATGCTGTGCAGGTAATCCTGCAGTGTAGCAAGAGCAGCTACCACTACATCCTTTTTTGCACTTGCATGAGATTAGCTCGTAGCACGACTTGGAAGTATCTGGGATAGACGACCACGATAGAAATTCCATTCACCATTTTCATTCAACGTCCATCCCCATTCGCTAGGCGAAGGCAACTCAGGACTTGCAGTGAGCGAATTCGACCATATGTACACTTGGTACATGGCTCGCCTTACATGCTACGTCAGTGCAGCCTTAGTCGGTGGGATTCTATCCATGGGTTTTGATCTCGAAATTCGTCTCGGAATCTTGTCCGTGCTCATTCTTTCGATGTGCCCGAACCACCTCAGACGTTCTCTTCCAATCTTAAATGTTTGTCTTTCCACTTCCAATGCCTTCCTTATATCTGTGCTTCTCAGCTTGTCTAGTTTTGTTACTCCTCTAATACTTCTAAGGAATTCCATTCTACTGCTTGTACCATACTCTCTTCCGTTCTTCCTATGGCCCATGTCACTGCCCCGTACGTTAAAATGGGCACAAAAATACGGCTTGTATATTGCAGGTTTACGTCAATTGGGAAACTCCCTGTTCCATAGTAACTTTCTCACCGATTGGTAGAAACCGTCGGCTATGCTTACTCTGGTCTCTACTTTTCGGTTTACCTTCACATCCTTTACATCCTTTACATACTCCGCCAGGATGCTTCCCAAGTATTTGAATTCCAACTTTTCTTCAAGTTCTTTGTGTTTCAGATGATTAAAAAAAGGTCAATGAACTTATCACATTCTTCTGATACCTCAAGAATATCAGATTACAATTGCTTGAAAGTATTGTTCACTTTAGGATGAACCGTCCAAAAATCCCAGAATTGCTTTTTTCCATGGTTGGTGAAAGAAGAAACCGTGTCGCATCCCGAAAATGAGTGGAACAACAGCAAGCCTGGAGACTTCGTTGTACCTAATCTATTGGCAATGTCATGGACCGGTATATACCTTGAATAGTCTCCTGTTCCAAATGGAAAATGAAATGTACAGCTCATCAAATACTGGTTTGTGAAACAATGGTATAGCAATAACAACTACATTCGTATCAACTGTTTTTATCAAAATAGTTCTACTTCCTCTTTGCACAGCATCTAGTTTGTGCAAAAATATCCTGGTATCCGGTTCTCCGTGTGAATACGGTGCTATAACGGATAAATCTTGGACGTCTTAGACAAGCAACTGAGGCCTTTTTACCGCTCTTTCCTGATAATGCATACTCAGTTTCAATGGTACAACACGCAATGGTGATAGTAAAGCAATCTGTTGAAAAATTGAATCCTGGTCAAACTCCTGTTATCACTTGCCACCAGCCTCTTCATGAGTAAGCAAAAGAGCTTCAATGGAACTGCCCAAACGAGTTAGGAGAACACAATTAGGTCGTTATGTTTGCTTCATATTGGGAAGACATCCTTGAAGTTTGCAGGAGAATGGCTAGAAGGAAGTTGTTGGATTGAAGCTCTTATCAATGATGAAATTGCATCTACAGGAATCGCTGAATCATTGCTCAAAGCTTCGTATATAACAAAGACAAGGCATGCTCCTCATGTTACAGCAGCAACCCTTGTTGGTTGAAAGATGAAGCGTATCAAAACTATTGCACTGACCAGTTTGACCTGGAACTTCTGACGAAGACTCTACAATTAAAACAATGGATGATTGGGCAGAAGAGAGAAGATCTGTGTATCCTCAATTTCAATATTGGGAAACGACTCTTAACATGGAACTAAGTATTCTCCTTTCTGCATGGTCGATTCGAGAGTCAAACTTCAAGCTGCATATTGCTGCCCTTGACCGAGCTTGATGAATGGTTCTTTGCAATGGACCACATTAACTACGCAAGGTAGATATCCGTACATCTACGCGACATGACGTATCTTCAAGAAAACAATCCTCAAGTTGCAAAAGTGTTTGAGGATAGTGGTTTTACAATCAAAAAGGAGATCTCAGAAAACTAAGAGACTTTTTTCTGCAATTGGAATCGACCATGCACATGAACAAAAGAACAAAGATACTAAAGGTGAGGCTGGATCTATTGAATTAACCCAAGAACCAGCGTTCCGCCAATCCGGCGTTGGATGGTTAGTGGTCCAGAGATAGCGAGGTTGGTAAAAAAAATTGAGGAAGACGTAACATTGCCAATAGATTAGGTACAAAAAAGTCTCAAGGCTTGCTGTTCTTCCGCGCAATTTAGGGATGCAACAGAGTTTCTTCTTTCACCTAACATGGAAAAAGAAATTCTGGGATCTTTAGATGGTTTATCCTAAAGCGAAGCATACATTCAAGCAATTGTCATCTGGTATTCTTGAGGTATCAGAAGAATGTGATAAGTTCAATATTTGCTATTATCAAATATGCCAGAACATCTGATTGCCAACTATGTCACGCGCAGACATTTATTTGTTCAGCAATCAAAACCCATGGATAGAATCCCACCGACTAAGGCTGCACTGACGCAGCATGTAAGGCGAGCCATGTACCAAGTGTAAATATGGTCGAATTCGCTCACTGCAAGTCCTGAGTTGCCTTCGCCTAGCGAATGGGGATGGACGTTGAATGAAAATGGTGAATGGAATTTCTATCGTGGTCGTCTATCCCAGATACTTCCAGGTCGTGCTACGAGCTAATCTCATGCAAGTGCAAAAAAGAATGTAGTGGTAGCTGCTCTTGCTACACTGCAGGATTACCTGCACAGCATTGTGCTTATTTGATGGCTGTGAACACTAGATAGGCCTACTATAAAAGTTATCTTGATCAATTATTATTTTTGGGTGGTTAGGGTAGGTCAGGGTGGGTCTCTGTATGCAGCTATCTCCTCATGGTGAGACCTGGAAACTGGTTGTGAGTTTTTATTAACATCAAATGAAAACCAACTTGCAGACAAATTGTCGCACCCCGCAGATCCCGCGCCACCAAGCCTGTTGCCACTAGTTTCTAAGCTCCATGATAAGCCCAATGATTTCTGTCTGTTTCATTATTCTTTGCTTAACGACCCCACCAACAGCTAGGTTATACGGGGGGACGAATGAGCTGATGATAATGAAACGATGAAGTGACGATAAGTGAAAGGACGTTAACAAAAACCCATGCCATATGCGGGACTCGAACCCACGCCCAACAGTGACTCAGGTCTCTGAAGCGTGCCTCAGCTGACTGAGCTTTGTCAGTTTGTTTGTGAGTATTGGCGTCACGTTGTTCCAGGAGCGAGACGAGGCGAACGCGTTGTTCAAGAGCAAGAAGGGCAAGGAGCTGCAGAAGGAGATCCTGACGAAGGCCAAGACGTTTGTCCCGGGCGCGGGGCTGCCGGAAGCCAAGGCCGCCGGGCCCACCAAGGAGGAGCGCTGGAAGATCCGGGACGCCATCTCCAAGGCCAGCTCCCTGGAGGAGGTGGAGCGGCTCAACAGGCTGCTCCAGGCCGGGCAGATTCCGGGCAGGCCCAAGACGAGGACGGAAACGCCCAAGCGACCGGGTAGGTCATCGTGTTTCCTCTCGGGGCTTCGCGAGGACGGTCTGCGGACAAACTGTTACACTGACTGGCTACGTTTCTCTGCTGCTTTATTCTTTTGAAGACATTTTCAAGTACAGTGAAACCTCTATGCATCGTTCCCGGATCCATCGTTTTCCTGCTTCTATCATTCATTTTTTATCACCCCACACCCATATAGTCAATGCTAAATTTTCCTGGATGAATCATTTTCCTGCATGGATGGTTTTATTTCCATGGCCCCTTG
Source organism: Brachyptera putata (assembly GCA_907164805.1). NCBI lineage: Eukaryota > Metazoa > Arthropoda > Insecta > Plecoptera > Taeniopterygidae > Brachyptera > Brachyptera putata. Next base: position 13,439,370 of record OU015474.1, read on the forward strand.
AAAAACGATGGATAGAGGTTTCACTGTACCTACCTTATTGTCCTGAATATAAGCTGACCCCCAAACTTTTAGATCAATAGGCCCTGATTGAAAAAAGATTTTCTAGTTGAATAGAAGTTGTAATTAATTATGCAATTCATAAATTTATAGCACGGGTCGGTAACTGAGTGATGACGTCACAAATCGTACCGTTCCCATTGGTCACTTTTAGTCCCATTTAAAACCGACTCGCAGAAAAAGTCTCGCTACCTGGAGGCTTAATTTGTGTTCCGCCGAAATTTTGGTTCTTTGGATTGTTTGTAGGGGTGAGCACAGATCGATTTAATCGATTCGATTAATCTATCACGCCACGAATCCGATTAATCGATTACGCCACGAATCCGATTAATCAATTTCAGTGTAGAATAATTGATATTTTTACTGCGGTACACTTTTGAAATATGGCCTTTTAAAGTGCCTTGCGTGTGCCAAGTTGGTGCTGGCTGGGTGTAAGTTGAGTTTGAGGCGATCAAGCGAGGCCATGAGCCACGATCAGCACTTTAACCTCACTTTTACACAATGTTGGTTTCTTGGCTAAAAACCATGACTTAACCATGACAGCAAGCGCCAATGAGAAGCAGTAATTCAATTTCAAATTTACTAAAAAGGCGGCAAAAACAGTTTTCCTGTTCCAAATAGGAAAAATTGAGACTATGTTTTGTTTTCCAACTTTTCCGATTATAATCGATTCGATCCTCGATTTCGATATTTTAATCGATGCCCACCCCTAGTTTTTTTGTGTTTTTTTTATTCTTGACTTTTTTAGCTCAATTTTTTTTTTTTGATTTTTGATTAGTGGCCTACTCGTGATTTTTTTTTTTTTCTGGATTTGATTTGAATTTTATTGTTTCTCTCTTGATTTTTTTTATTTGCCGTGATTTTGTTTTTTATTCTTTTCGAATTGTACACCTGATTTTTTTAGTTGTTAACCCCTGGGCTTACTTCTTCCTCGGCCGAAGGTTGGGCCGGTAAATGTCCTGTAGTGACAGCTGTTGACGTGGGTTTGTGTCCATGTGATTCAGGTATGGAGGTGGACGAGGGGGAGGAGGAGGAGGAAGAGGAGCCGATGGACCACCAGACGACCAATGGCGATTGAGCCGTCACGCCAACGTGGTGACTCTCGTGGCGGGACGTTTGGTAAGACCAATTCTGATTGGTCCGCAAGAATTCCAGACCCACGGTTTAAATTGCGGGACATGACATAGAATATTTGCTCCGCACATATTGCTATTAATTTACTATTTTCTGTTGAAAATTAGAAGCGGTCAAACAATTGGCGGGTTGGTACGCGTATGTACGACTCGCTCCACATTAGGATTTAACTTGAATAATTTTCAAAATAATTTTGTATATACCGGTATATTATCATACCTGCCTACTCGAATTGGGCCTAGTTAGGCACTTTATAATGGTTTTCAGACCAACTTTATGATGGACTGATCAATCAAAAAACATGAAAGTATTTTTTATTCAAACTTTTATTGGAGTAGTCCTACTGTTCAGCATCCTTGCCTGGACTTTAAAGTTGACAGTTTGAAAAAATAGCTTAATAATTGGGTAAATTGGGAGGAGATCTTTTTGAATTCAAACGAGTTTGACTAATTCTCGAGAGACACGAGTAAGTTCGAGCGAGTTCAATTCCATTCCAAATTGAATAGAAAAATATCGAAATGAAACTTTTGACAAGTTTCACACTGTATTTTTAATACCAATCCGTGAAAAGATGACAAGTCTATTCTTCTGCTCTCGCTCGCTCGAAATGGTTCGAGACCGGAAAGTATTTCGAAACATTTCAATCTGGGAAAACATATTTTCAATCGAGTCTTGATCTCGACTCGATTGAGAATCTCGAGACTGGCACGGCCCCGCACTATACACGCTGTGAACTGGTTGATAGTTATATATATATATAGGGGTGGGCACGAAATCGATTTAATCGACTCGATTAATCGATTACGGCAAAAATCCGATTAATCGATTTTAGTTTAGAAAAATCAATATTTTTACTGCGGTACGCTTTTAAAATATGGCCTTTTGATTTGCCTTGCGTGTGACAAGTTGGTGCTGGCTGGGTGTAAGTTGAGTTTGAGGCCATCAAGCGAGGCCATGAGCCACGATCAGCACTTTAACCTCACTTTTCCACAATGTTGGTTTCTTGGCTAAAAACCACGACTTAACCATGACAGCAAGCGCCAATGAGAAGCAATAATTCAATTTCAAATTTACGAAACATTACGAACAGTTTTCTTGTTCCAAATAGGAAAAAATTGAGAATATACATTTATATTCCAACCTTTCCAATTATAATCGATATTATAATCGATTATAATATATTATAATCGGCAATATTTCAATCGATGCCCACCCCTAGTTATATATATATATATATATATATATATATATCACCGTAATTGGTTCCGTTGATATCAGCTAGACCAATCAGATTTGCCCGCTTACCAAACCGTCTCGGCAAACAGAAATTCCGGTAAGTTGATTTGTATTTTGCGCTACGTCCGTTTGACGATCGCTCGACGATTATTTTCTGTTGTATATTTCTTGTATCCCGTCACCAATATCTGCTGATAAGAACAGACTGTGACTTACCACTGATCAGTGTCATTCGATGTTAACAAAAGTTCAGTTTACTATACTACAAAATAAAAATTGTGTAATTATGATTAATTATTTACTTTTATTTCTTACTTTGTATCGTACTTTAGTAGTACCTTTGAGGCTTATTCACAATGCTGCACGACAATAACGATGAGTAACGTAGCACTGATGTTTTGGATCGTAGAGTCCGCTCGCAGTGGAACCTCGATCTGTCTTTTCAAGGAACACAACGATCTACATGGGAAAGATTAATATTTATTTTGTATTTAGTAGGCTACTTTTATTTTTTACAATAATAATAATCATCTATCCCAGATTCCAAGTTGATGGGTCAGGGGTGGAACATATTCCACCAAAATAATAGGGCCCCAGATCTTCAGGAAACAGGCTGGCCAGCCCTGTTTCATCCTCTTCTTCTTCCTCCATGTCTTCCTTTATCCGCACCAACTCCCTCCGCCTTGTTCTGTCCCACTATCTTGCTTCTTCCACTGCATTCCATAATCCTTGTCTTGCAGTAACATCCTTCATGATCAGTCTACTCCACTTCTCTCTTGGCCTTCCTGCGCTTCTTTTCCCAAGTAATGACGTTTCAAATTCACGCCTCGGTTTTCATGTGACCATACCACCGTAGTCTCTCTCTCTACCCATTTTAAAATCTAATCTCTCTACTTTCAATTCACTTCCAATCTTCCTGCTTCTCACTCTGTCCATCCTTGTCACTCCTTTCACACTTCTCAAAAACTTCATCAGTGCTGCTTGCAAATGGCTTCGTTCCTTCTCTTCTATCGCCCATGTTACGGCACCATGTGTTAGGATAGGCAGAAAATACGTTTTGTACAGTAATAGCTTACACTGCTATTTTGTATATTGTTCAATATTACTATTCCAAGCTTAGTTCCATATTGTTATATAGGAGTAGAGTGGGACAAAATGCCGTCGTCACTGCACACTCTACTGTCAAACTAAACCTGGCGGCCAGTCCAGGTAGTTCGGTTCACCCGCCACTTCGAACTAAAATCTATCCAGCTTACCTGGTGGTTTCACTCGGCTGTCAATCCTGTTCTATTTCACGAGTACTGTCCTTGAACCTATGAGTGATCTCAAATTATGAACTTTCAAATAAACTTTTTATTCCGTTAAAGATCACCGAAATCGAACGTAAAGAAAGTTCAAGGTCGTCGACTGTATATGTAACGCGCTTTTTAGAGTTCAGAAAATATGAACGCGGTCATTTCAAAGGTTCATTACTGAACACTGGAATAGACCGCGAACAATTCTCACGTTAGTGTTCCGATGTTGCATTGTGAATAGGCCTTTACTTTCGATATTATCATTTTGTTTGTGTTGATTATTTGGTCATGCAATCACAGGTTCTAGGCGTAATCTCGCTTACACATGAAAGATCACTAGGATCGGGCCTGTGCAATCATATTCAGTACTCACAATGCCGGTAACAATTTGTGACAATTTGAAAGATGGCGTTGTGACATAATTCAGGGGATTGTAATTTGAGCCCAAGTGTGCCAGAAGGGGGGGAGGGGTGTGAAGCGACGTAACGATTGAATCGTGATTGTGTGACCACGTAAGACGGGCGTTGAAGCCGAGAAGCGATGGTATCAAACATTAGTTCTTAGATGATGTGTTGTTCTTTGAAGTACGTTAATCACAAATCTTCCTTTTCAGCTGATAGGTTGTCTTCCTTTCTCTTCCTTCCCGTTTCATTACCCTACCTCGTCATCCTAACCTCAATCAGGGCACAATGACCTGGTTTCAACTTTTACGTGGTATTTTCTACTACCCGGTAATTCTTTTTACGTGCCTGTCCCTTCTCACTTTATTAGTTTTTACGTGCATTGGGAGATGTTTTTTACCATTGATTTATCAACGCTATTCATCAATCTGAAACGAGAAAACAACTTCTGATGAATAACTATAATTTGGATCAACGAATGCAGCACCATGAAGTGAATTGATAGTGAATAAAAAAAAAATGTACTCCAAGTTTCAACCCATATTTTCCACAAAACTGTTTATAAACTTTGCACCTGCTGTCATTGGGAGAAGTGGACATTGCCTAAGAGACTTAGTTCAAAGCGCAAGATATCAACATTCGTGTGTTTGGTTCACTCTCAATACCAATGTTGGTGATGTCCGAATATATCGCAAAAACTGTTTATACTTATAACGTGTTCCGGATCTTCGGCAACTGAAGACTTTTATCTCCGACGAAGAAGTGTGGTCACAGACAGCGGAGACCTGGTGTCAAAGTTCATTGCTTTTAATATAAAATAATAATAATAAAATGGGGTGGTGAGATCGCCCTTGTGGTGCCCCGTCCAAACGATCCTACACTCATCCTTAACCTTAATAGGGGAACAATGATTTTGTATCAAGTTTCGATGTTATTTAATAGAAAAAAAAAAAAATGTCAAAACAGAACTAAAATAATTGAAAATAATAATTAGAAATGATAGAATTAGAAAATGATTTGAATGAACAAATGACTAGAAACACTTGAGGCGAGTAGGAATTCCTTGATGACTTGAATGTGCCCGAGTTGATGTGCAAACCTCGGCCGCACCGCCCTGATCATTGTGATCATGATGAGTGTGATTGTTGACACGTTGTTGTGCGTAAATCACACGTGGCTGTCGAAAGATGCTTGGTGTGGGCAAGGGAAAAGTGCATGCGTAGAAGTTCTGGACAATTCCATTTGGGCGGGACCTGCTATACGAGAATATTCGATTTGTAACATGGTTAACATTTGATGGGTAACTACATTCATTCAGTATTTAGCAACGAACGGCAGGGGGCAGCTTTCTGTCTCTGCTCAACCGTTTCCGAACGGTCCAAGACATTCTGGAGGAGAACGGAAGGTGCGAAGGAATTTACGCGTAATTGGGTTAGTGCGTAGTGATGCTGTGCGTTCAAGGTATATGCAGTGCGACAGTTAGAACAATAGTAGTGGGAAGTATAATAAACAACAGAGAGAGACCCCGCATTTGAGGCTAGTATATATATTTCAGTCTATTATCAATTCACTTTAGTGGTGCTGTATTACAGTAGTTGGTACAAAATATAGTTATTTGTCAGAAGTAGGGTTTCTCATTTTCAGATGAACGAATAACCTTCAAATGACAGTTTCTGTTTTGAATCTGACCTTGTCGAGTGATCACGGATCGGAGAAGAATGCGAACGGAGTGTAATATGTTCCTGGACACAATGGTCACCAATATCTGCTACTATTGGCTGAGACAGAAGCTGAAGAAGTTTATTTTTCTATCAAAACGTTCAATCGTTTCCAGTAGTTGTGAGCGGCACATAGGGTGACTATTCGTCCCGGATTCCCATCTTCTGTCCCGGCAAAATTCCCAATCATTGGGCGAAGAATTCTAGTAAAATGAGGAATTCTGTTTCTTGTGCCTGGGGTGACCAAATGTGCATTTTTTCCTGGATTGTCCTTGTTTTGAGCTTCCTGTCCCGGCGTCCCGAGAAATGTTACCGGGACCATAAAATATTCCGGGTTCTGAATAACGGAAGAAATATAAATATCCGGGTATTTTCCGTACTCAAAAAAATTCATCCACTCGTAATTCATTTTCGTTTCGAATTTTAAAAAACTGCTGACATTTGTTGAATCAATTTTTAAATTGTAGGCCTACATCAAATTCAAATACTGACTTTCTATCATTACGATGTGTGGGCTACGTCCGCACAGTATAAAGTTGTGTGCAATTGCTATATAGAAAAAATGTATTCTATATGGGGCTGTCCATAAATGATGTCACACAATTTTAAGGTATGTCGAACCCCCCACCCCTCTTGTCCGAGTTGGTCACAGAGATGATGACCCCCCCCCCCCTTTAATGATGTCACAATCCAGCAAATATTTACCTCCCCCCCCCCTCCCCCCCATGATATTATTCATGCGAATTCGGAAAAACTGGGATTGGGATATTGAAAACTAAGTTTTCCTTGATTTTTCAGTTCCCTGAATCCCCTAAACCACCTAACCACCTAAATTCTGCATTAAAAGATAATTTCATACAAATTATATGGCGCCAACTTATTTTCCTGAAAATTGAAAGAAAGGAATAATATGTAGTGCAAATGTGGATGTCACATTAGGGTATCCCCCCCCCCCCCCTTGTCACACATTGTCACATGGTTGATGACCCCCCTCCCCCCCGAAATGTGGACGTCATTTATGTACAGCGCCTATGATTGGAAAAAACACCCAAAATATGACCAGAAGACTGAAAATTCCAAAACATTCCCCTGTGGGTCTGTTAAGCCATCGGCCCCCTCGCCCCTCCCCTAATAAAATTTGGGAGGAATGATTTTGACTACGCACGGCTTGGCGTTGTCCCGGATTTTTCTTTTTTGAATATTTTTCTTTTTTTTGGTCACCATGCGTCGTAGGCTTACAAGACGGGCACTTTCAATACCACTCGAGTAGAAATAGAAAAAATAATCTACAATAACAATTACCAAATATTTTCTCAGCTGCCCTCTTGGCTCAGTCAATTATCGCTAGCGTTAGAAACTAAATTCAGGTTGGGCGTGGGTTCGTGTCCCGGATAAGGCATAGGTTTTTGTAAACCGTTTCAATATCATCCGCTCATTCGTACCCCCGTATAACCTTAGCTGTAGGTGGGGTCGTTGAGCAGCATTGAAATAAATTGACAAATATTTTCTCTGTACAAAATATAAGTACTTGTTTGAAAGTTGGACCGGGACTGGAATAATCGAAAGTCCGATCCGAAGTCCCCGACGGGAGATATCCGGAAGTGTGCTGTTTGGTCCGGAACCAGGTGACGGGAGTCGGAGATCATTTGTATGTTGTAGCATTGGAATATTGAATCATTGAAATAAAGCAATTTTACAATAATTTGTGTGTACATTGTTTATTGACTTTTTCTCACTTCCTCGATGTATTGAGGGTTGCGTTGGTTCAGCGCACCAATGTTGTAAGCATTTTCCTATTAAGGGGTTGCGTGACGGTGCTTACGTAAATCTAGAAATGCATCTTTACAATTTGTTTCCATGTTCAAAAACCAGTGTAATTGAATGAATAGTTCACATCTCCAAGATAATTGTATGCTCTTTAATTAGTACTAGCTGTAGCCCCCCGTGTTGTACGTGTAACCGCTCAAGGGTACGTCGTATTACCTTCGACACGCAGCCTCTCGGCCGTGTTGAAGCATCTCCCGGTACTGTAGGTTGTAAACAAATAAGCAATAGTTCCATTCGTTTCATAAATAGCCAATCTACCGTCTCAAATCATTTCTGGCACTTTATGTTGTGAACAAACACGTGAATAATATCTAACGTAAGCCCCAAAATTGCTTCGTAACGTCAGACACCTGGCACTGACCTCGGCCGGCCGGCTCTTCAAGGACTCTCTCTTTCTCTCTCACAATTACTGCTGCGCTTGAATAGAACGTTTCTAGAACCAGCGTGGCTTACAAAGAGAGGGTCAGAACTGGGGATATTAATTAATATAACAATCTATTTCAGTGAATTCAATCAGTTTTAAGATGATACGTCAATGAATAAAAAGAGTTGATGAAATTCATTGACATATTATCTTAAAACTGATAGAATTCACAAAAATAAAATGTATTAGTTAAAGAGCATGGAATTATCTTGGAGATGTGAACTTTTCATTCAATTAATCTGGTTTTTGAAAATGTAAAAAATGGTAAAGATAAATTTCTCGATTTATTATAAGCAGCGCGCATGTACCCCCTTGACTATCCAGATCTTTGAACCGAAACAAATGCTGGATTATGTTTTTGTTGGCCCAGCTATTGGCAACAGTTGAGTCCTAGAAGGCATGCAGTAGAGTTCCTATTTGTACACCGGGTAGGTTCAAGAACAGTGACTCATGAAGAGACCGGCCAACCAACACAACCCTCAGTACATCTCGCTCCAATCAACAATTCATTTGTTTTGACCGAGGAGTTGACAACGAAAAAAATCGGCGTACACTTTGAGAAAAATCATGAGAAATCAAAAAAAATTGTGGAATATCGAAAGAAAAAAAATATCAAAAATCGGGTGTACACTAAAATATCAAGTTGTTAACTCCTCGGTTTTGACCAACCCTCTGTGTTACTGGTCTGATGTACCATTGATTCTGAACAATGCAATCTATTCTATTATAAATTGATGTTTTTCATTCAATTGAAAAATATTCTGTAGGCCTAACATTTTAGTTCATTTGTTCATTACATCTTTAAATCATTTTTATTCTTGTTTTTTGAACATGATTTTACAAACATAATGAAACAGGATAAAATTGAGATCAGACATGGCTGTAAATGTATGTGATCATCAAAGGTAAATATATTTAATACTAATGGAACGAGAAACCCGCGTAATAGAGAAACTATTATGTGCGCGCTGCCTGGAAGAAGTTGCGCAAGATGAAAGATCAATAAATAACTACATGAATATTACAGCTGGTGTCATCGAACGTACAAAACAAGGTGCGTGCACGGTGCTTATAATAAATCGAGAAATTTATCTTCACCATTTTTTACATTTTCAAAAACTAGTGTAATTGAATGAAAAGTTCACATCTCCAAGATAATTCCATGCTCTTTAACTAATATGACATTCTATTTCAGTGAATTCAATCAGTTTTAAGATAATACGTCGATAAATTCCATCACATAATTTTTATTCGTTGACCTATTATATTAAAACTGATTGAATTCACTGAAATAGAATGTCATATTAATCAAAGAGCATAAAATTATCTCGGAGATGTGAACTTTTCATACAATTAGCCTACTCTGGTTTTTGAACATGGAAAAAATTACTGAAGGGGAATTTCTCCATTTTTACAAGCACCGAGCACGCACCCCCTTAATTAGACCAGCGCTAGCAAAGATTTTCGTCCCACTCTTACGGAGCTTTGTCTGTGTGTTTGTAAGCACTGCACAGGTCAAACAGTTTGACCGATCGACACAAAACTTTCTCTGTGCACGGAGACTTATCCAACTTCGAACTTCACAGTTTTTGGGTTGAATCTGTTGGATCATTTTTGAGAAATACCATCTCAAAGTTTTGAAAAACCCCATTGCATTATTAGGCTGGGCAAGTTAATTAGAAAGATAAAATCTCCAAATAACTTCACATTTTCACTGATTGTAAACACATAAATGATAACATTATTACGAACTTGTATGCAATTCGGACCAGCCGTTTTGAAGAAATTAATGTTATAAATGTACTGTAGGCCTATTCATCAAATAGATAGAGATAATAGCAGAAAAATGTTGCAGAGATGGACTCACTGTTTTTTTTTCGGCCCAAATGTGCAAAATAAAAGTGTTATTTTTGGAGCCAGGGAGTGATGAAATGGTATACCGGTATATCCACGTTTTTCCATGGGATTTGATTCATAAATCAAAACATGCAATTGCATAACCATCCTGTCTGTCTGGGTGTACTGACGACTCAATAAATGAAAAAGTTGAATATTTAATGTGGGTATTTTATATACGTACGTATTTTTTACATATGGGCCTAATAAGTGAGTATAAAATGATTAAATCAACTCATTACTATAGTGAATACTGTATGTACCTGTTCCTCTTCGTGGTAAACTTGAGAGTGTTTGGTTAAAGTCAACAGCAAGAAGAGACGTAAACCCGAAGGTTTGTAGATCAAGATTGTCTAGTTGCCATAGAGAATCACGCTAGGTAAAGTTATCGATCGAAAATATCTCGATCAACGAAATTATATAGAATCCCACTGCAATGACTGCAAATGCAAGAATCAAGAATTAATCATTATATATCAACTATTTGATATCAACTAGTGAAATGTAAAATATGAATAATGATGAAATATCTAATAATAAATAGGCCTACAAATAATATACTACGTACAGTATAATAGATAGAAAATATATTTTGAATTGAATAAATTAGCAGAACATAGATTTGATTGGAGTGAAATAATTTGTCATTGAGAATGATTGAATTAGATAGATAGAATCTCTTTATTTTATAATGTAGGCCTACAGAATTAGAATTTATTTTCCAACTTTATATCAAATTACATTATTTATGATTATTTCATGCATTATTATTGTGGGCCTCTGGTGGCTGAAGAGTATGGTTTTTAAATCTTGTTCAATATTTTCTTCATTTTGGTTACGTCTGGTAAATGGGTGAATGACTGGATAGGAAGATTGTTCTAGCTACGGACAGCTCTACCGAGAAAGGAAAACAAACCAACGTCGGTGTTGTAACGACGGAGTTGTAGCTTGAATGAATTGTCTTTTCTACTCAAATGGCCTGTTTTTTTCAGTGTAGTTCAAGAGATCTCTCCAAGCAGTTTCACCTGAGAGAATATTGTACAGAATACAATTTAAAAAGACGAGGTTTGGTCTGATGGCCATTCTTCCACCTAACCATGTAATGATGAACATGAAAGAACAAAAACATAGTTTGATAAATATAATACATAAAACTAAAAGTGGATGCTTATAGTGTAGTTTGTCCAAACATAGTGTCCATAGTAAAACTTGTATATTTTACATGACTATGATTATGAACAATAAGAATAAGTAGCGTGACTATAACCTGATTAAAGAACATTATTTTGTTACATATAATTTTTAATAAGTGAATAAAAAAGTAAAAGATGTTTAGTATCCTAGTTTGTCCATCATGATGTCTCAACAGTCAACATAAAATATCTATGACATTTAAGTCCATGACTATGAATACTTGTAAACCAAGCACCGAGCATAATGATATTAATGTCATTATTATGACATTCAATCATGACAGGAAATCAATTCCAAGATGATATAAATGGGAAACAATACATACTATCAATGTATTGAAGAACTCATGAACTAAATTATCTGAATTCAAGTGCTGTTCAAACATTTTCAACTCGTATTTCGATATTTTCACAACGTGTAGGCCTACTAGTACGGCCGTGGAATCATAAGATTGATGTGGTATTATCAGAAATAGGTAGGGGCCTAAGGGCCATTATTATGAAGGACGATTAGGCGTTAAGAGGCTGTTAACTTAGTGGTCCGATAAGATAATGGTCCGATAAGCTAAAATGGTTATTACGAAACTCCAATAGCGCCTATCGGACCTTTAAGATACTTTAATAGGCTATATTCATGGTATATTCATTTCTCTTATACGTCCAAAGTTTCACATTCGTTTTGCTCATTCGTTACAGCTCATTTTAAACAGGTTTTATAAGTTATACGGGAATTTTATTATCACTTACATAGGTGTAAATGATAAATAATTGTATTGCACTCTTGCTTTGAAATGTACAGTGTTTTCCTGGGTACTGTAAACTTGTCGATGAAAATCCCAGATTGTTAGCCATTGATCTCGACGCATCTAGAAACAGCTGTGAATATCGACCAATCAGAGAGAAGCGTTATCACGTCTCCATGACAACGGTTACTTCAGCCAATTAGAGCGCAGTTCTGGAATGTTCGCGATCAGCCGCGAGTGTTCAAGCAGTCTCGAATGCGCGGGAATAATCGAGACTCAAGCCCGTGTTGTATATAAGCAGCGCGCTGCGTCAGACCAGGCATCAGTTCTAATACAGATACGACAGAGGAAAGAAAGAGAAGGAGAGATAATAAGCAGTACGAAGTGAATAAAAGTGAACAGTGACAGTGACTCTGAAGGAAATTAAATCATAAATTGCAAGAAAATAAGAGTTTGACTGGAAATATAATTTCTATATTATCTCGACAAAAGTGAATATTTGAAAATAGTCATTTTCATAGGAGTTTTGAAAGAGCAGTTGCGAGTATAGTGATATCAGTTTTCAGTTTTTAAAGTGAAATAATTTTCAATAATTTTTATCGAGTGAAGTTAAATAATAGACGGAACAATGCCAGGAAAAATGCCTGCTATTGGTATCGACTTGGGCACCACGTACTCTTGCGTGGGTGTCTACCAGCAGGGTAAAGTGGAGATCATCGCCAACGACCAAGGCAACCGAACAACACCGAGTTTCGTCGCGTTCACCGACACCGAACGGCTGATCGGCGACGCCGCCAAGAACCAAGTCGCGATGAATCCCAAGAACACCGTCTTCGACGCCAAACGCCTCATCGGGCGTCGGTTTGACGATGCCAAGATCCAAGACGACATGACACACTGGCCGTTTAAAGTCGTCAACGACGGGGGAAAGCCGAAGATACAAGCAGACTTCAAAGGAGAGCTGAAAACGTTCTCACCCGAGGAAATCAGTTCAATGGTTTTGGTGAAAATGAGAGAAACTGCAGAGGCTTTTCTTGGAGGTCCAGTCAGAGATGCTGTCATCACAGTCCCGGCGTATTTCAACGATTCTCAGCGCCAGGCTACGAAAGACGCTGGCGCCATCGCCGGCCTCAATGTTCTACGCATTATCAACGAGCCCACAGCAGCGGCACTAGCTTACGGTCTCGACAAGAACCTCAAGGGTGAAAGAAATGTCCTGATATTCGATCTTGGAGGCGGAACTTTCGACGTATCGATTCTGACAATCGATGAAGGTTCGCTATTTGAAGTTCGCGCTACTGCCGGTGACACTCATCTCGGTGGGGAGGACTTTGACAACAGGTTGGTGACATTCTTAGCTGACGAGTTCCAGAGGAAGTACCGCAAGGATGTGAGAAGCAACCCACGAGCGTTGAGACGATTGAGGACGGCGGCCGAGCGAGCAAAACGCACATTGTCGTCGAGCACCGAGGCAAACATCGAGATCGATGCTCTCATGGAGGGAGTTGACTTCTACTCTAAGATATCCCGCGCTCGGTTCGAAGAGCTGTGCTCGGACCTGTTCCGTGGTACACTAGTCCCTGTGGAGAAAGCTCTCGCCGACGCGAAGATGGATAAAGGCGCCATACACGATGTGGTACTCGTCGGAGGATCGACACGTATCCCGAAAGTTCAAGCTCTCCTTCAGAACTATTTCTGTGGGAAGGCGCTGAACTTGTCGATCAACCCCGACGAGGCAGTGGCGTACGGAGCCGCGGTCCAGGCAGCAATCCTCAGCGGCGACACCAGCTCGCAGATCAAGGACGTCCTACTCGTCGACGTCACGCCGCTGTCTCTCGGCATCGAGACGGCCGGCGGCGTCATGACCAAGATCATCGAGAGGAACTCCCGCATCCCGTGCAAGCAGACGCAAACCTTCACCACTTACAGCGACAACCAACCTGCCGTCACGATCAAAGTGGCAGAGGGCGAACGAGTAATGACCAAAGACAACAATCACCTCGGGAATTTCGACCTCACCGGGATTCCACCCGCCCCTCGAGGAGTTCCACAGATCGAGGTGACGTTCGATCTCGACTCCAACGGCATCCTGAACGTCTCCGCTAAAGACAGTAGCTCGGGAAATACACGGAATATCACGATACGTAATGATAAAGGGCGATTGTCACAGGCGGAGATCGAGAAGATGTTATCGGAAGCCGAGCGATATCGTGCTGAAGACGAACGTCAACGAGAGAGGATCACGGCGAGGAACAACCTGGAGAGCTACGTGCTCAACGTGAAGACTGCCCTGGGGAACGTCGGGGATAAACTCGGGGAGGAGGACAGGAAGCTGGTGCAGGGACAATGTGATGCGACCATCCAGTGGCTGGACGGTAACACCTTGGCGGAGAAGGAAGAGTTTGAGGAGAAGTTGAAAGACTTGGAGAGGCAGTTTCAGCCGATAATGACGAGGATGCATCAACAGGGTGCGGGGGGTCAGAGGGGAGGAAGCGGGGCCAGTTGTGGACAGCAGGCAGGAAGTGCGTCTCAGCAGCCCACAGTGGAGGAAGTGGATTAATTAATGTGTAATAAACAGAGTTATTGTGCTACTTTTACCAAGAGTAAAGATTTTGAGATACTTACGTGTATTGAATGCAAATAAAATCATGTAATTATTTTAAAATCAAAACTTCTTATATGTTTGTCAAAGACTTGGGCTGAAATGCACTTGTAAATAATGTACTATAAATAATTCTCTATCCATTAATTGTATATAGCATTCAAAATAGCGAAAATGAAGAGTGCGGAAAATGTGAATCATTCCTAATGAATAAATAATATTTATTTCATACGAAAGTGTTTCAGAATTTGAATTTATATTCTCCCCATATACAATTCCTCTTCATGTATTTCCTGGAATCCATTTTGATAATTGAATGATCATATATTTTCTGAGGCGTCCTGACGGGTGGTAAAGTTCACGTGTAATCGTATTGTACCACTAACTACATGTGCAACAACAGGATTATCAGCTGGATCGAGGGGAGGGAATATATTACAAACTAGGCAAACGCGGAATGTGCGTTGTAAGATGAGCGAAACTTTACACACCTTGATCATATAAAATGAACTTTATCCGATGCCAATGGAACTAGGAAGCCGTGAATTTAACAATGCAATATTTTTCCACTAATATTTCTATCTTTGCTATTAATAAGAAACATGTATTAAATAATTTTCTTCGAAACGGCTGGTCCGAATTACATTTGAGGAAAATTTGAATTATATTGGAGAGATTTTATTTTTCAATTTTTTCCGCCCAGCCTAATCTTATGGGGTTTTTAGAAACTTTGAAATGATGTTTCTCAAAATGGTCTGACCGATTTAACCCTAAAACTATACAGTTCTAAGTTGGATGAGTTTGCGTATGAAAAAAGTTTCATGTCAATCGGTCAAACCCTGCAACCTGTGCAGTGCGCACAAACAAACAAAAACCCATAGACAAAGATCCGTAAGAGTGGGATGGAAACTCTTCGCTAACGCTCATTGAATAATAAAAGAACTTGTATTACATTCAACAATATGATGTCACAGGGAACTCCATCCCTTCTTCTCAAGTCAAGGTGTCCAACAAGACTGATACAAACTCTTTCCTCACACACTTGCATTTAGTGCTAAGCAAGTTATCTTGAAACTACACCAGCATGCGCGCCCCGTCTCGGAGGCAAGTTCCCACCCCTAAACGTCGGGATTCAAACCCAACAGCAACATGCCGTTACACATGTAGGCATAAACAATAATCTTTATCAACAATCATCCTTGCCTATTTTTTAAAATGTATCTAATCATTAGACGAGCTTTAGCGAGGATTCAATTTGACATACTGAAAACAATTGGTGTTCATTTTTTTTTTTTTTTTGGTTAAACTATAGGTCAAACTGCTACAGCTATCATCTTCAAACTTTATTCAATATGGTTCCTCATCTAACTTACATCTGTCTAGTTTTGT
>OU015474.1:13455784-13478607 GCA_907164805.1 Brachyptera putata
GTTCAGTACATCTGGCATCAAGGCTCACCTGCTATAACATCCCGCTCTAGTTCAACCGTTGCCGCTAGATGGCTCTTTCTCTCTCTCTCTCTCTCTCTCTCTCTCTCTCTCTCACTCTGTCCTCGCCTCGTACGGCAGTGGTTGTCCGTGTCTGTCTCTCAGATGTCCGTGCAGCGAACCTCCGGCCGCGTAGTCCATCACGATGTTCAGCTCGTAGTTCTCCAGGAAACTGTCGTAGTAGCGGATCACGTTCGGATGAGTGAGCAGCTGGAGGACTTTTACTTCATTGCTGGCTGCCTGGAACAAACCGGTCATCTGTGAGGGCTGCTGTTCAATGGCAAAAACTGACGACAATAAATCAAATATTTCATAAATCATTATATATTTATTTACTAGGAAAACGCAGAATGTGCGTTGTGAGATGAGCGTAGAAGTATGGAAATCTGGGATTGAAAAATATTTTGTCAGCTCAATCTACATCTACAGACCTTGGATTACTTGAAATGTTGAAAAACCTTACCTGCAACTTGTTGATATTTATAGTGCAACCTGTTGCATATACACTGTACAATACAGTAAAACCTCTATGCATCGTTTCCAGATCCATCATTTTCCCCAAATCCACTCCCATATAATCAATTCTAAATTTTACTACCTATTACTACCTTCTATATTGAATAAATAATTTATTATAATACTACTGTAATTGACGAGGTCAAGTTTATCCTCATTCCCTCACTTTCTTAAGAACGCAACGCACCTATATACTTAATGGCAACACTCTAGAGGATTCTCAATCACCACGCGTGGATATTCCAATTGAAATATATTCTGTCAATTTACCAAGTATTTTTGATTTGCTATTTTATTCCTAATTGTAGCCTCACCTGTTGTACTTCTGTGTCCATACTTTGAACTGCGACATGTTTAATTACAACTTGTTGCTCATCTGCGAGTCGTAAATAGATGAACGCTTTCCTATAACATTAACGGAGACAGCATGATATTTTACCCCTACACTTTAGAGTTGTGCAGTTTCATTGAAATTATGCAGTAATCTTAGACCCTGCCCTTCATGCTGAACTAGGTCTAAAAACATTTGAAACAACATGACTATATAGGCCTAGTTTTCCTTTCACGTGTACACATAACCTATTTGTAGAAATATTGATGTGATTGCAAGCCTACCCAAATGAACCTCGACCAATGTAACTTATCTTCTCATAACTATTCATTCTGATATATATATACTTTTTTAGGTTAAAGTATAGATTATATTTCTTGAAATAGAATGTTGTGGACACCAAATACATAATACGCAATTAACTGACTAAAATTATTGACTCACAACAAATAAAATAACAAAATACAAAGATCTAGGTATGTGATATGCCTATTTCGATGATCACAATGACTAACAGACTAACTTCATGTGGAATATTTGAAACATTTCAATTTGTTTACCATTATTGTTTACATCAAAGTATGACCACAGCAGCCCGAGAATAATTTTAAAATCCGTAGACAAAATGTTGGTTCGAAAGTCTAACTGCAGGAGGCGACACTAGTTTCGACCTCCATTTCGGAAAACGAGATTTTGTTGGTGCAAAAATAGCATAGGTCCTTAATTTAGTGAAAATATAATAATAAGAGTATTAAACAATGGGTAACTGGTATTCGTTGTACGTATCAAATCCAGGAGGAACTCCTCATCCATTAAAAACGCCGTCTTTTGACCCAATGTGTGGATTCCCAGACGGAAGGAAAGAAAGAGGCAAGTAATTTAATTTCCTATTTTGCCTATAATTTCCATCATAATAAGCTCTTTAACATAATGTGAAGTCGTCGTAGTTTAGTTCTCATGTATTTGGTGCCGTGAAGTTCTTTTCTCTCGCAAATCGGAGTTTTATTTTGCCAAACGACAACCTAACCTCAAAATTTACTCCCTTACCATTCAACTCCTTTGAGTGCTCAAGGATTCATATTCATTGACTTATGGGTGTACTGACTCTTGGTAATACCAACGTCGATAAAAACTATGCCAACACAATGCTGGATCTTAGCTCCTCGCATCACTGAACTAACATTAGTGCCATTTGGAGCTAGGCAAGTCGGGACACAGACCTAGACCTATATCGGCTCTCGAATCCTATCCTACCGTCTTCAATGTAACCCTGAGCTGACATAACGCATCCTCTACGTAGTGGACTCTCTTTATCATAGAGGAAGTGTATAGATGTACAAACTGAATGGCTGTACCAACTTGTTGAATTGGCCTCTTACCTAGCCGGTAGGCCTATTAAGTGATGTACAAGTGTATCTGGTGATTGCATGCTACGTAGACCTGTGACAAGTAGTCTTCATAGATATGTTGTTATTGTTAGCTCAAGTGGATTATCTTGAAGGCTAGCACTGAGACGAGTGGTCGAGTGGGTAATACACTGAACTGTCATTCAAAAGACCAGGGTTCGATTCCCGCCATGGTCGACCATCCTGACAGGGGCTCTTCGTGGTTTTCCTCTGTCGTTCAGGTCAATACTGGGATGGTTCCTTAACAACAGGCCATAACCGACTCCTCCCCACTATCCAAAAACACCTCACATAATAACCTTTTCATCTTCGTGATCATCCCATCATCTAATAGACTTATATCATTCACCGACGCCAATAGATCTATTAAAAAAAAAATGAAAGCAAGCTGAGCGTACCTGTGTTTACAACGGTCTTTTTTAAAGATTCTGTTTGTTGTCAGTTATGCTTGTATCGACCGCGGAGATGGAGTCCGCCAAGCTGCCGCTGGAAGATCGGGACTACTGCGCGCACAAGCTCCTGCACTACCGAGCGTGCCGGGCGGACGTCTGGCCGTTCCTCTACAAGTGCGCGCACGAGAAGCACGACTATCTGCACTGCGAGTATGACGAGTAAGTCTTCACACTTGAACGACGCACAACTTGGAACGAGGACAAATCTAGGGTTAACGTTTCCGTTTATATTTTTCTCGTGATATTTCCGGTAATTTTGTGTTACTCGATACCAAATGGTGGGTTAGTTGGTCAAGGTTGGTGTCCTCACCTCCAAAGATGGCTGACTGTGATCAATGTCCGTATAATTTCATACTGTTTACTGTTTAGTACTGTTTTATTCAATTTTAGGATAACAATTATTCTGGCAGGCCCCGTTTTTGATTGATTTAATGTTTATCTATCAGAAACCACCATTTTCAGGATCAAATCTGCAGAATTAGAGATGGTACCGAGTATGACAAATTTACCATCAGTGTTTCGATGAATATCGTCGAGAAGAATCCTTTCCATTTGGGTTATTTTGATATCGATACCGTAATGAGTTCGATATGGAATTTAAATAAACAGCAGACTTTTTCCTTTATCTCCATACTTGTCGCCCTATGCTGCCTCATTACAGAGCCTAGTGCATTAAGAGTCCATGGGAGTCGATTTAGCGGAATATCAGTTTTTTGGTGATGACTTTTGAACAGCAGAAGATATTGAAATTCTGAAAACAAGGAGCCACAGATATTTTTAGTACCTTCAAGATGGTGTGTAATAACTATTCATCTCACATTGCATGATTGTCAGGCGTATACGCTTAAAAAATATGTGTACTATTAACCGTATACGCCTGACAATCAGGCGATGGGAGATAAATAGTTATTACTTACACCATCTTGAAGGTATTGAAAATATCCGTGTTTCCTCGTTTTTAGAATATCGATATCTCATACCGTATAAAAGTTATCACCAAATCTGATACTCCTCTAAATCGACTCCCGCGGACTCTTAAATTCTCTTTCTTACTATTCTCTCGATCTGACTGGTTGTTCCCAGCTACGTGCTCCGGATGAAGGAGTTTGAGCGGGAGCGCCGCCTGCTCCAGAGACAGCAGCGGATCGACAAGAAGGCGCTCGAGTGTTGAACCCGGAACCGTCGTCGAGGAAACTAGTGGAAATATCGTTGAAAATAATCTATTATTGTATATATAAGTTTGGGAGCACAATGTTTAGTGTTGTCGTGTTGTAAGCATGGAGAGCTAGAATAACACTGTACATAGATGAATGAACAAGATCCTAATTTAACAATTGAAATACATTTCTTAATTATTAAATTAATCTTTCTGTTGACTTTTATGTCGTCTGTTTTGACTTTTCTTTAGTTAATTAGGATATTATTCAAGCTGGGTTTGATGTGGAGTAAGTGTTGGCAGAAACACTATGATCGATCAATAATACAGTAAACTCTCCTCAACTCAAATCTTGCTGTAACAGTAGTTCTGGTCCCAGCATAGGATTGATCATAAGCTCAAAGTTAGAGACATGTAAATATAGCTTCTATTTCTTCTTTTCCTAGCATTTTGAATGTGAAAAATAGCACTTTGGTGCGTCTATTATTTTGAAACGTCATTTTTTTGTAGTGCAACAACGTTTTGAAGCGTAACAACAGTGTCGTACTGATAAAATCATTATATAACATACATTTGCATACAAAAGAAACACATCAATCGATATTTTCATAAAAATGGCATGCACCACCGGGTTATATCTACGGCTCATCTGGCGCCTGCATTTTCAGCCGCTTTTTGGTTTTCGAAATTCCCAACTAACTTCATCCTTTTGTATCTCAATTGATATAATTTTTCAGAAAATAGCGTCTATAATGTTTGTATTCTGAATATAGCGTTTATATCGCAAATACATTGAAAAATAGCGGAATCAGACTTTTGTAACGCTTTGTCGCCTTTTCAAAAACATGATCAAACAACATCAAATGTATTGAAACATGAAGATATATTAGAAAAACATGTATTGAAGCACTTTTAAATTTCATCACTTTTATAGCAATTGGTATTTTAAATGTCTCTACTCAAAATAAATATTTTGACCATCAAAACTTTTAAAATTTAAAATGGGTATTTTTGGTTCAAATTTGAGATAGCATACTGTAAGCAGGCTTTAAAGTGTGGAGGGATAAATAATTGTGAAACTAGGAATTCGAAGCGGAATCAGTAGTGTTGACACTGGACACCTCGTTCTTGTGAGGTTGGCACCCGTTTTCTTTCGGGATAACATCGATTAACCGAAGATCCTTGAACCAGTTAACCCCGTAAACCAATCGCAAATTGAAAGATCGATCTGTTCCAACTTTTTTACTTCAGATTTATTATAACTTTTTTTGTAGCATTGTATTTAGCGCTGAAATAATATCTTGTTATTCTTCATTGTGGGGACGTTAACGACGTCTAAACACCTTTGGAAGGCGGCGGCAACTTACATATCTTCGAATTTTCTTCACGTTCTATCATATTGTAAGTAAAGTAAATAATAACTCGAAGATCTTATGTGATTATCTAAAGAGAAATAATGTCGTACTATCTGAAGCGCCGCCCGATTGAAATGGTCAAACCGTATACAGCAGTCTCAACAATGACGTATATTCGGTGCGCGCATGCGTAGAGCGTGGCCCACCGGCCTGCTGTCACCTAGCGCTCCGCACAGATTCTGGTGGAACTAGCTGGAGTACGCTAGTACAGTCTGGGACCCTCAGGACACAATACGTCTAATCAAGGCTGTAGAGAACGTACTGAGGGTTGCTGCGAGGAGGGTATTGGGGAGAGTCAAGAGATGGAGGACTGTTAGGAATAGCAAGGGAGTGATCCAGAAAGAATTAGAAAGACCAACGATAATGATTGAACAACTGAAATGGGAAACGCTAGAAACAAGGAGACGAAGGGCTAACTTCTTTAAGCAAGACACAACTGTACCGGATGGGAAGAACTAGGCAGAAGAGTTGGGAAGGGGATTCAAAGAAGTACTAGGGGAGGAGAAAGAATGGAGGTGGAGAGAGTTTACACTAATATAGGGAGAAATGGTTCCGTACAGAGGACAATGAAGGATTGGAACAATCTTGAAGAAAGTGCAAGAACTGCAAAGGAATTAATAGTATTCAAGAAAATAATATAATATAGTGATAGAAAGATCTTGCCACCGTGCACATAGCACATCTGCAAGAGTGTCCAATAATACAATACAATACAATACAGCAGCACTGTTGGTACCAGCCGAGACGGCTCCGATACAAGACGTGTCGTATTCTAGACCGTGGTCTGGCCTATAATAATAATATCGTCCCGTCACTTAGATCCATATGACATGATTGATTATTTTCTTAGGATGTACAGATATTTTTTCTACTACTAGGAAAACGCCATATATGCGTTGTAAGACGAGCGGATAGTAATAGTATTGGTAAAAGTGGGTAAAAACTGCTTCGAGTGGTACCAATTTAGCACATTTTATGTTTTTTCTTCAAAATGGCTGACCCGATCAAGCTGAAATTTTTTAGAAATGTGTACCAAAATGTAATTCAACTTCACGCAAAATTTCATTGTTTTGGAAAATAAAAATATTTTCCTTTTTATTCCGCCATGTTATTCTAATGGGAATTTTTGAAATTTCTTAAATTCATAAAAAAAAAGTTACTTCCCGATAATGCCACAAAACTAAACAGATCTAAGTTAGATGAGGAACCATATTGAAAAAGAGTTTGAGGTTGATAGATGTAGCCGTCTGACCTGTGGAGAACCGACAAAAAAACATAAAGAAAAAAAAAAAAACATAAAAACGAACACCAATTTTTTTCAGTGTGTCAAATTGAATCCTCGCTAAAGCTCGTCTAATTATCCTTATTTTTATTATTGAACTCTTGCAATTGCACATAAATGCGCGTTGGCAAGTTCCCTATCTATCCTATCCTATCGCCTCCCTTAACCTTCTGACGGAATAGCTTCAACCCTATTTCATCCCCCTCAAATATACTTCTACCAAGCCCATTCCAATCCCTACCTGTCCTATTATACAAAATTATATATACAATAAATATACATTATACCTACAGTATACAAAATTCAAATTTGTGGTAAAATGATAATTAAAATTATGATTTTATATAATAATAGTTTATATAACTGCCTACTATCCTATATTTTCATGATATGCTAGGAGGAAAATGTTCAAACTGGATTTTACTTTCAAATGGTTTACTGAAGTCTTTTTTGTTCTTGAGTTTATTCGTCATTAACTAGCCTTAGCCCCGCGTTTAAAACCCGGGGTCTCTCTCTCTGTTGTTACCATACTTCCCACTACTATTGTTATAACTGTCGCACTGCATATACCTTGAACGCACAGCATCACTACACACTAACCCAATTACGCGTAAATTTCTTCGCACCTTCCGTTCTCCTCTAGAATGGCGAAGTGTGAAGTGATTTACGCACAAC
Source organism: Brachyptera putata (assembly GCA_907164805.1). Lineage (NCBI taxonomy): Eukaryota > Metazoa > Arthropoda > Insecta > Plecoptera > Taeniopterygidae > Brachyptera > Brachyptera putata. Next base: position 13,463,075 of record OU015474.1, read on the forward strand.
AAAGTGTCAATGATCAGGGCGGTGCGCCTCCCTCCTCTCCCTCCCTTCTCCGTCCGTCATCCACGCCTCCCCCCCCCCTACCTCCCTGCCCCGCGGTCGCCACCATCTTACAGACAGACGCGCTTAGCCTTCTATATAGATAATTCCAGATCATAGTCAGCTGCATTGTCTTGTAAGAATTCTTCAATGGAGTAATAATATTTCACAATTAAAAATGTATTTTCTCTTTCCTCTCAAAACCCATCTCTCAAGAGAAAAAAGAAGACAAACAGATTTTAGTTTATTGTTTTAAATCTTTATTCGTAATAACTTCATATAATACGTATAATATAAATCGCTACCTACGCACTAATAGCATCATCAGGTAATGGGCCTACATTAAATATTAATTATTATGATATATTTATTTATATAATACATTGAGCACACTTGATATTATTAGTAGTTGAAAGTTATCAACCAGAAGGCTGATAATTCACGAAACAATCATTCTCTAGTCGCACATTTCTGTACACAAATAGAAATACAGTTGATAATATGAAACATTCGTTGCTGTACGACCCCACCAACAGCCAGGTTATACGGAGTGAAACGGTCGTACGATGTAGCCAGTCAATTACACATGTTAAGAGATGTAGGAATATAGCATTTGTTTCTAGTTTTGATAGCCTATATTCATGTGGAATATAGTGTTTTGAAGCAAGGTACTAAAAACAGGAGCTGCAAACTCCAGATCAACAACTACGGGATTTTCAACGGAAATTACACATTCTTTCGGACTTATTCAGTCTGAGGCGGGAAGTAGTCCGATTAAAACTTATTTTCCATGGTGTTCAAAGAAAGAGATAGAGATTCTTTTCAACTGACATTTGGTTTCTTTAATTAATTTTATATTTGAACACACTTTCCAAAAATAATATTTTATCCAATCCAGCTCATTATCTTCAAAATCAAGCATATTCTCATGGAATAGCTATATGTTGCTATATACACTGGAAAAGACAATAATTTATAGTGAAAAATAGTGGAATATAATTTAATGTTATATGAATCAAAATACCATGAAATATAAAGAATATCCAAAACATATAGGCCTATCCTTGTAAAATATTTAAATTTGATAGCTAAATTCCCACATCTCTACTTATATTTACAGAACTAGAGGATAAAACATATTAGGCCTACTTCAGAGCAGGTCAAAATTTAGCATTCTTTTTTGTGGAACAAATTTGCAAATGATATTCTGCTAAATCAACTCCCAATGATTCTTAAGTTACGTAAATATCAGCTCACATTATTGACTTTTTGTATTCTCTAAAACTTAGTTTATGAATCAGACAGAATTACATGTTTGAAGATAGACACATTATACCAAGCGTTTATTCATCTTGGAAATGGTACCAATAAAAAAAGTGAAATTTTGCCCGTAGCAACGTTCTTCCGCCACACAAACGTTGATACACCTTCGCCTGTTTCGATTGAACTGAATAAACCTGTACGAGCAGCTACAAATGCCATTAGACTTATCGGCTGTAATTAAAACTTGATCATTTCTCCGCTTCTACAACTAATTACATAGGTACTATAGGCTTCTGTCAAGTAACAAATGACAAACAATCGTTACCATAGCAACAAAGTGAACTGGTGAACTACCAAACATTCTGATTGGTCAATTCCAACTGATGGACATTGTTGTCTGTCTCTCTCAACAATGGGTGACATCACTTGACAGAAGCCTATAATGCATTGTATCGGTAACATATTAACAGGGAGCAAGAATCAATTCTACGAAGACTTCGTTACGATCAGTGCACTTCGGTTATAAACGTGACACTATTATCAGCTTGGCTCTAGTCGTAATGCTTTACGTGTGCCGAGCAAATATTCGTGCGAGCTACTTTCAAAATGAATTATGTTGATCGTATGATAATGGTGTTAGGTTAAAAGGTCATTTATTGGGGGGAAAAATACCATGAAACCAAAATTATCCGTGATTCGGAAGGTTAAAGCGCCAAAATTCTTCGCAGAAAAGATTCTCGCTGTCGCTGATTGGATATTTATTTTAATGACTAAAATATTAAGAGTAATATTACAACAAAGTGACATAATTATGTTTGGTTTAAGAGCAAAATATTTATAGGAAAACATTTCGCGTTGGTTTACGTGTCCCTGGGGTTTCGTATGACGAAATCCCAGCTCCTGTGCTGTACTTGCGTACTTTCCAGCATCGCAGTTTGTGGTTAGGTACGTAGGCCTACAGTGTTGGGGAAGTTCACTTATGAAACAAACTTTTAAAAAGTTCAGTTCAAGTCAAATAAATCAATCTTCTAAAAAGTTCAAAGTTCGTTTTCGTGGCATTGCTGTAAAAGTTCACGTTCAAATTCCAAAAAACATAAGTTTGTTCAAAAATTCACCTCGAAAATTATACGGAAAAAGAGTTCAAAAATAATAAACGGACGCATATATATTTTCTACAATAAATGTCAAGAAATTAAACTTTTTCAAAATTTATAAACACGTTAAACGCGCATTGCTCTCAGACGCTAGAACAGTACAATCAGTGTCCACAGCCTACCTACAAGTCACAACACGTCGACCTTGACCACACGTGGCTGCCGGCTCGCCTGGTGACATGTGATCACATGATCAAATATCATACATTCGGTATAGACCGCAAAATAGTCGATCTCATTCAGAATTTGGACAGCGAAGTACAGATAGTGCGATCGTGTCGAATAAGATTATGAGTGATCTCAATTTATGAACTTTCAAATGAACGTTTTATTCCGTTAAAGATCACCGACAAATCGAACGTGAAGAAAGTTCAAGATCGTCGACAATAAATGTAACGCGTTCATTGAAAAGTTCGGAAAATACAAAGAGTTCGTGTGAACGAGTTCATTTTAAAAGTTCATTACCCAACACTGTAGGCCTACTATTAAACGAGATGGATTGTTTGACAATAGATGATGATGAGATGAATATAAGTATATTAAAGTCTTAGTAGGCCTAAATATAGGCTAATAATAATATAATAATAACTAGGATTGCCACTCGATGATAAACTCAGGCACAATATATATTTAAATATCAAAATAAGAATAGCGTACATGCCGTCTGTAAACGGTTGAAGCGTTCCGTCGGCCAACGTCTGACGTCATGCGGCTTGCAAACGACCTTCATCCTGATCAAGACAACCTAATAATCATTCTGGTCACCTGGAGTTACATTCATTAAGTTATGTAATTTTGTCAAATTATATTAATAATAATTAATTGAACATGAATGCATGACCCAACCTAATGTTAGGTTATAAGGGTGATTTTCCATGATTCAATCAAAATCATTTTGATAATTAAATATAATTATGATTATATAATACGGGAGACTCACGTTGCAAATAGTAATTTCAGATTAATCTATTACTAGTAACCGTGGCAACCCTAAAATATACTAGAATGATCCGTCATGACAAAGTTGAAAAATATCACATTTTGCAACAACAATACTAATAACTACATAATTATTATAATGGTATGATTGCAGAGAGGTTCTCTAACCGCATTGTGACCAACACGATACTAACTACTGCCAACATTTCACACTAAAATATTCCTATTCTTGTTTCCAAAAGAGCTAATTCTGCGTTTGTACAGTCGATGATTTCACAGTATACCATCTGTCGTCTGCCTTATTACGGTTTCTACGATTTGTGAGGATTCAACATTTTCTCATGGAAATTTGAATATAATTCCGATAGGACTATAGTGGTACCGTAGCAGGCGCTCTGACCTATCGGGTGTAATAACCACTTGAAGGTTTGTTCAAAGCAAGCAGAAGAACTTGGGATCGGAAGAAGTATAAAACGTGCATAGATATTTCAACAATTCAAGTTATTTATCATTTCCCATTGTTGGCAGTACTGCTTTTTGTAACAAATTCTGTTTCAACTGTTGAATCCTCGTTGACTCTTGTTTCGAAACGATTATTTCTGCATTTCAAGAGACCGACGTAAGAAGTGCGGTTATCGTATGTTCGACGTCACTCGATAGATCGGGTCGGTTCTTGTCAAGGTCGTTCACATCTGTAAAGTTTCACTTGTCATAGTGCGCTGAAACTTCTACCGTATCCACGATGCAGGGATACCAACATATCCAACTTGTTGTTCGTTGATTCTGCTGATATAGCGAGAGCTGCGCGCGCGTTGTTTTAGATAAAGTCTAAAGCCACGTAACGATACGAAGTCCCAGCAGTTGATTCGGTTTCAGCCTTGACGTACTTGACGCAGGTTTCGAACTTCTCTTTCAAATAGTTTCAACATCGTTACTACAGCGCTGCCAACAGTTGAGTCTCGAGTCGACGAGAGGAATGTTTCACGCTGTTGTAGATACTGTGTCAGCACTCGCTGGACTGTGCTCTCGTTATTGATCACCGTTGACGGGTGGATCAGTTCGAACGACCTCCTGCTGAATCGTGACGTCAAAGTGACACAGAAAAACTGAGAAATAATTGAATAAAAATGAATTTCAATGGCAGTTGCCAGACAGAATTGAACCAAATAGAAACAATGAGCATCAAATGCCTCTTGACAATATTTCAGACAAGAGAAAGGTAGCACGTGGTGAGAATGGAACTCTCTGGCATTGTACCCAGTGCCTTGACCAGTTAGGTACGAGAACCTGATGACACCAGTGCTAGTTACACGAGTGTTTGGTATCACACTAGCAGGCAGAGATGGGCAGTATCTTAGATACATGTATCTTTTGAAGTATCTTAAGATACTTATACAAATCTTTATTAATAGATTCTGCCATCTCATTCAGTGGCTGCACACAGAATACGACACAGAATAATGAACAAACGATACAATAAAAGGAATAACGGTAATAAATCAAGAAAATGAAACTGAAAATGAAAATGTAACTAATTAGCATATGAGATGACAGATGAAAACCTAGAGCTATAAGGAAGTGGAAAAAAAATGTCTCAAGAACTGTGATAGGCCATTTAGAGGTGTGAATAAAAATGAAAAAAACAGTTATAAGTTGTATCTTGAACAAGATACAATTTTAAAAAAATATCTGGTATCTTTCCAATAATTTGAATGTATCTATATCTTTTTCATCATTTAAGATATAAGATACATTTTTGTGGACAAAATGAAGATATTTTGGTAATTATGTCATATTGATAATCTCTACCATTATTTTTTTTTTTTTTATATTTATATGTAACGGCTTTTGGCCATGGCAGTTATTATGGATTATTATTAATATTGAATCGATCGATAGTATCGAAGTTGAATGGGAACGCTTCCTAACAGACTTGCTATGATATTTGGAGAATACAGCAGTTGATGAAACATGGTAAAAGTATTTTGTATCTTTTTAAGACACTGGTACTGCATTCAAAGTATTTTGTATCTTTTGGGATTTCATGTTTTACCTATCTTGTATTTTGTGTCCAAGATACATTTTGTGAGTATCTTTGCCCATCTCTGCTAACAAGTCTCTTTGTCTACGTCACCAAGACGTCACGATTTGCCCAAAGGAACTCAAACAATGGTTATAACCTCACTGCGTGATTCGATCCAGTGCACGCAATCATCAAATATGTAGGAAAATATTATCGTATTACGAAACCACTTTTTTCCTGAAGTTGAAATGATTTAGTCTGTTATGTTGGCAATATAGCGACGCGAGACGCGTTGTGACTTTACGATCCTCGGACGCGGATCGACGCGTCTGGAAATCTGCAAATATAAATAATACAAAATATTAGATTTCTTTTTGTCTATTGGTTCATCAATAATTTTTTTTTGATTTTGATTTTATTTTCTATTTTGTTTTCTATTTTGCATTTATATTTTCTTGAAGACCCATGCCTATGCTAGAGCAAACTGTTTGGCCTATATATTCTCAATACTATATTCTCAATACCTACAAGGTGGTGTATGTAATAACTAGGAAAACGCCTTAAATGCGTTGTGAGATGAGCTTAGAAGTATTGGAAATGTAGAATTGAGAACATTTGGTCAGCTCAATGTACATATACAGGCCATGGATCACTTCAAAGGTTTAAAAACCGCGGCTGAATGGGTTCAGTAGAAATTTTAGAGCTTTTTGATATTTTTAATTTTTCAAGTATTTCTCCCCTGGCTTATTCTTATGGGGATTTTCCATACTTTGCGATTTTTTTCCGGAAAAACAGTTCAGCCGATTTTTCTGAAAGACAATCCCAACCTATTCTGGTTTAACACCAATTTGAAAAAAAAAGTTTCGAGTTGATTGATCCTTTTTCCTGACCTGTATGCTGCGTACAAAATTACACAAAAAAAGAAAACAAAAACATAAAAACGAAGCCTTAATTTTTCGGTAGTCCTATATTATGGAATGAGAATCTTCGCTACGCTCATCTGACTATGTACCTCATATCGCCTGATTGTCAGGCGTATACGGTTAAAAAAGATGTAATTTTAAGCGTAGGTCTATACGCCTGACAATTAGGCGATTGATATAAATAGTTACTACTTATGCCGTCTCGAAGGTATTGACTATTCGTGTTTCCTGGTTTTCAGAATTTTGATATTCAAAACTCATACCATTCACCAAATAACTGATAGTCCGTTAAATCAACTCCCATGGACTCTTTAAAAAGAAGTCGAAATAGTTCCCTCCCAAAAGTTCACCTGTAAAAAGCCTCATTCGGATTTGTCAATCTTCTTGAGCAGCTGACTCTTCTTGTACGCTTGCTGGTAGAAGTCGAAGAAGAGAGCGAAGAAGATGACCGAATGGACCAATAGGAAGCTGCCGATGATCTTCGGGTAGCCGCAGTCGAAGATCAGAACTTGAGCCGAGTGGATGAACACCAGCGTGAATTGAAGCTGCAACAACAACAACAACAACAATAATAATGAAGTTTGAATTATATTTATTTAGATGACAAATTGTTCACAAAATATCCACGAAGTCTAATGACGGCTTAACCGTGACAGCGTACGTAGATATGAGTGAATGGCGACATAAACAATACTGTATGCTATGTTGATTTACCTTCACTTTTTTTTTTATTCAAAAATCAGTGTAATTGAATGAAAAGTTCACATCTCCAAGATAATTGTATGCTCTTCAATTAATGGCATTCTATTTCAGTGAATTCAATCAGTTTTAAGATAATACGTCAATGGATGAAAATAATGTGATGAAATTCATTGACGTATTATCTCAAAACTGATTGAATTCATAAAAGTTGAATGTCATATCAATTGAAGAGCATACAATTATCTTGGAGATGTGAACTTTTCATTCAATTACACTGGTTTTTGAAAATGGAAAATAATAGTAAAGATAAATTTCTCGATTTGTGTGAACATCACCGTGCATCCTTGAGTTTACTTTCCGAAATATTAAAAACGTGTCTACCCGTCTACAGTTTATTTTGTCCAGATAATTTGGTTTCTCTATTCTGGAGCTAAAAGCAAAAATCAACCTTCTTCATAGCAACATGCTCAATATACATTCAAACACTGAATAGTTACTTTATTTATATCGTTATTTTCATCATCGTTTCCCAGCTGTTTGCTGAACACTAGGCAAACGCAGGATGTGCGTTGTACGATGAGCGAGATGTCTATACGAAGTGAAATCTAAAACTCTACACACCTTGATCATATAAAATATACTTCATTCGATACCAACAAATCTAAGGAGCCAATTGGATCTATCACTGCAACATTTTTCTGGTACTATTTCTATCTATTCGATGAGTAAAGAACATGTATTACATTATTATCTTCGAAACGGCTGGTTCGAATTGCATACGAATTTTCAATTATGTGTATAACATTTTACATTTGAGGAAAATTTGAATCATATCGGAGAGATTTTATTTTTCAATGTTTTCCGCTCAGCCTAATCTTACGGGGTTATTAGAAACTTCTAGATGATGTTTCTCAAAATGGTCCAACCGATTTGACCCAAAAACTAGATGGTTCTAATTTGGATAAGTTTGCGTGTACAGAACAAGTTTCATGTCGATCGGTCAACCCTGCGACCTGCGCAGTGCTTACAAAGAGAAAAGAAAAACACGCAGACAAAGCTCCGTAGTGAGTAGGAAGGAAATCTTCTCTAACGGTCATCTAAAAAGTCGCGCTCGGGTGTTGTTGTTGTTATTGTTTTTGTTACTTAATAGTTATCAAGTATAAAACCTGAAGTTATATAATCTCACACACACACACACACAGACCCAACCTAATCAACAGTTACGCCATATAGGTCTACTAGTCGTTAATTAACAAGTCTTTTTACAAGAGTGATTTATACCAAGAGGTTTTTCCTAAACTTGGCAAAAAAAGAGACATCACCATTTCATTGGTGCGAAATCATGGAACAACCTCGTTTATTATATTTACAGAATCATATACTTTCTAATTGATTTATTTATTCAAAACAATCAGAAATCGATCTAGCATCAATAATAGCAATAATTGTAATCGATTAGATTTAATTTATGGATAAATGTTTCTTATACTCGGGTATAAGTAACTATACTACAGATAACTGTTGCACGGAGCAGTGTGCATAGAACAGGGGTCTCCAAACATTGGCCCAAGAGCCACAGTACTGCCTCCACTAGGTCCCAAGGTCCAACAGTAGTTTAGAACGCATCTTGTGGGAGATACGTAAATCATCATAATTATAATGTTTAATTTCATTATATTGTAATGATGATGATTATTTTCTGCTTAACGACCCCACCAACAGCTAGGTTATACGGGGGTACGAATGAGCGGGTGATAATGAAACGATGAAGTGATGATAAGTGAAAGGACGTTTACAAAATCCATGCCTTATGCGAGACTCGAACTCACGCCCGACGGTCACTTCAGTTTTTGAAACGGTGCCTCAGCTGACTGAGCTACCGAGGGTGGCTTTCTTCATTTGAATTACCCATAATTATGTCTGTCACTTATTGTATTTTTGTTTCTTCTTGGGATACATCTTTTATCAATAATTATTACAGTTTAAATGTTCAATTTCTTATGAAAATTGACTTTCTTAATGATAACAAAATCAGTCCAAACTTACAAAATGAGCAAAACTGATGCAACACAATAATAATTAGATGAGCGTAGCGAAGATTTTCATTCCATATACCGAAAAATTTTGGGCTTGGTCTTTATGTATTTTTTGTTTGTTTGTTTGTAATTTTGTACGCGGCATATAGGTCAGGAAAAAGGATCAATCAACTCAATTTTTTCATCAACTTGGTATCACAACAGAATAGATTGGGATTGTTTTTCAGAAAAATCGGTCGAACAGTTTTTCTGGAAAAAAATTGGAAAGTATAGAAAATCCCCATAAGAATAAGCCGAGGGAGAAGTACTTAGAAAACAAAGAATTTCCTAAAGCTCTCAAATTTATACTGAATGTGGAAAGAACTATCATACATATTTTGAGCGACTTATGGAACAATCGGATGTGAAATAATGAAGAAAACGCATTTTAATGTACTTTTTTTCCACATCAATAAAAGCAATTAAGAAAGCAATTAAAGAAACTATTAAATGTGAGCAACAAGTGTCACCAATAAATTAAAACGATTAAAATCTGTGATGGATATCAAGAAGGCACTGGTTTAATTGTTTGGAAACCAAGGTCCATATACCAACAAACAGCCGCGGTTTTCAAACCTTTGAAGTGATCCATGGCCTGTATATGTATATTGAGCTGACCAAATGTTCTCAATTCTATATTTCCATACTTCTAAGCTCATCTCACAACGCATATAAGGCGTTTTCCTAGTTATACAACCTTTCACAACATATTATTATTATTATTATCATTATTATTATTATTATGTTTATTGAGTCAGGTCTCGGTTTCCCGGCGGAAGATCCAGTGGAGCGAGTACACATGCGTACCAAACTGCCACTGAACTTATTTACAATTACAATTACAATTTTGTTACACCTTAATGGACATCTACAAATTTTCTAACAATTCGACAAGAGTTTAATATTACAGCTTTTTGCATTTCAATATACGTATGGTCTAAAATATTGAGGGTTTTGAGGCTTTTATGAATTCCGCTTGGTATCACTCCAGTTTATTATTATTATTATTATTATTATTATTATTATTATTATTATTATTATTATTATTATTATTATTATTATTATTATTATTATTATTATTATTATTATTATTATTATTATTATTATTATTATTATTATTATTATCATTGTGTTGCATCAGATTTGCTCATTTCGTAAGTTTGTACTAATTTTATTATCATTAAGGAAGTCAATTACCATTTCACATTCATTGCACACCTCCCCTTTTTTTTGCTTCGATACAAATATTATCTATTTCTCTCTTCATCTAAGATATCTTGAGTTGCACCACACAATATGTTGCTCTTTATTTTGTTGCTAAACTGTTAATAGTCCATTATTATTATTATTATGTTTATTGAGTCAGGTCTCGGTTTCCCGGCGGAAGATCCAGTGGAGCGAGTACACATGCGTACCAAACTGCCACTGAACTTATTTACAATTACAATTACAATTTTGTTACACCTTAATGGACATCTAAAAATTTTCTAACAATTCGACAAGAGTTTAATATTACAGCTTTTTGCATTTCAATATACGTATGGTCTAAAATATTGAGGGTTTTGAGGCTTTTATGAATTCCGCTTGGTATCACTCCAGTTGCTGATATTATGAGAGGCACTATAGTTACTTTCTTCAGCCCATAAAGACCTCTTAATTCTTGAGAAAGTTCAACATATTTAGAAATTTTCTCGTTGTAGGTTTTCATCAGGTTCTGGCTTAATGGTACAGCTATGTCAATTACGAAACCAACTTTATTTACTTTGTCGATGTGGATAATATCAGGTCTATTGTAGTGTACAGTTTAGTCTGTAATGATGGCTCGGTCATAATATAGCTTACAGTGTTTATTTTCCAGTACAGAGCTCGGGTTATATTTATAATATGGTGTGAGGGCGTCAATAAAATGATATTTATACGCAAGCTTCTGGTGAACGATATTTGCTACCTGATTATGCCTGTACAAATAATCAGTCTGTATTAATCAGTTATTATTATTATTATTATTATTATTATTATTATTATTATTATTATTATTATTATTATTATCATTGTGTTGCATCAGATTTGCTCATTTCGTAAGTTTGTACTAATTTTATTATCATTAAGGAAGTCAATTACCATTTCACATTCATTGCACACCTCCCCTTTTTTTTTGCTTCGATACAAATATTATCTATTTCTCTCTTCATCTAAGATATCTTGAGTTGCACCACACAATATGTTGCTCTTTATTTTGTTGCTAAACTGTTAATAGTCCATGTATGAATATTGGGATAAAACTAGGAAAACGCAGTACATGCGTTGTGAGATGAGCGTAGAAGTATGGAAATCTGGTATTAAAAATACTCAGTCAGCTCAATCTACATCTACAGACCTTGGACTACTTCAAACGCTGAAAAACCTTACCTGCAACTTGGTGCTATTTATAGAGCAACCTGTCGCATATACACTTTGCATTACATGTTTTGATCTTGATATTTGATGAAATGTATACTTTTATTGCGTTTTCTTCGTTATTTCTCATCCGATTGTTGCACAAACTACTGAAAATGTGTAAGACAGTTGTTTTCATATTCTGTATGAAAATGAAAGCTTTTGAAAAATTTTCGTTTTGAAGTATTTTCCCCCCGGGTTATTCCTATTGGCATTTTCCGAACTTTCTACATTTTTTTCGGAAAAACCGTTCTTCCGATTTTTCTGAAGAACAATCCAAACTTTTTCCTTTTATAACACCAATTCGAAAAAAAAGTTTCGAGTTGATTGATGATTTTTCCTGACCTGTATGCCGCATACAAAATTACACACACACACAAAAATAAAAAAAACTTAAAAACGAAGCCCAAATTTTCCCAGTAGGCCTATATGAAATGAAATCTTCGCTACGCTCATCTAATAAGAAGAATCTCAACTTCATGTCACTTATTGTAAATTGTACAATGTAATCAAAATAAAGTATGGCGGGCCGGATTGGTGATGCTCGCAGGCAGTACTTTGCAGACCCCTGCTCTAGGACATGTAAAAGGCGTTCTTTATTGATAACCATCAGCAGGATAGCAATAATACACTCTAATGTCTTGTTCAGCAACACGCTGTACAGTACATACACAATACAAGATTACCGAGATTAGGTCACGGGAGTCGATTCAGCGGAATACCAGTTTCTTGGTGATAACTTTTGAACGGTATGAGATATGGAAATTCTGAAAACAAGGAAACACAGATATTTTCAATACCTTCAAGATGGTGTACGTAATAACTATTCATCTCATGTCACCTGATTGTCAGGCGTATACGCTTAAAAAATGTGTATTTGCCTGACAATCAGGCAATTGGCGATGAATAGTTATTATACTTACACCATCTTGAAGGTATTGAGAATATCTGTGTTACCTTGTTTTTAGAATTCCTAAATCTCTCACCATTGAAAAGTTATCACCAAAACCTGATATTCTACTAAATAAACTCTCATGGACTCTTTAGCAAAGTCGACTAATCGAGTAAATTTGTCTTGGATTTGTTCAGAACACCAGGAAGTCTCTGCGCGCGCAGTCTTGTTAGCCCAGCTGACGGTTCGAACGTCGGTTCCGCTGTATGTTTCCAGATGACGAGCGCGAGTCTCGAGTGTGCGAGCGAGGAGTTATGTAAGACAGACTTACAGGTAGTCAATGAATGGAAAGTGTTATGGATGAGTTGATGAAGTAATGAGGCTTCAGAGTAGATTAAAGGATAGAATATTCTAGAAATGTGCTAGGATAGTAGAGAAGTGGATGAGAGACAATGTCCTCATTGGTGCTTGTTTAGTTAGACGATCTTTAGCGAGGATTCAATTTGACATACTGAAAACAATTGCTGTTCGTTTTTATGTTTCTTTTTTCCTTTTTATTTATTTATTTCATGTTTTTTTGTCGGTTCTCCACAGGTCAAATGGCTACAGCCAAACTTTTTTTCAATATGGTTCCTCATCTAACTTGGATCTGTATAGTTTTGTGGCATTATCGGGTGGTAACTTTTTTTTTATGAAGTTTAGAAATTTCAAAAATACCCATTAGAATAATACAGCGGAAAAAAAGAATATTTTCATTTTCCAAAAAAATGAAATTTTGCGTGAAGTTGAATTACATTTTGATACACTTTTCTGGAAATTTTCAGCTTGATCGGGTCAGCCATTTTAAAGAAAAACATAAAATGTGCTAAATTGGTACCACTCGAAGCAGTTTTTACCCATTTTTACCCATACTATTACTATTCGCTCGTCTAACAACGCATATATGGCGTTTTCCTGGTTTAGCGTCACGACGTTTGTGTTATTATTTGTATTTTCATATTGGTTTTAACGACGCGCTGTTCTGATAGGGCAGATCTATTGGCGTCGGATGGATGATTAATGAGATGATGGGATGATGAGGATGATTGCGTTGAATTCACAATTATTTGTAAAATGGTCATTTTTCAAGTGATTTATGCGATTCAAAAGCATTAATGGAGTCTATTAAATGAATAATTATGAACATTTTCGAAGTTATTCTCAATAATTGAACCAGCATGGACATTTTCGAAGTAATGTTTGCGATTTTCCCCAGCAAAGTATCGCAATGATCTTGTTTTAAATAAGGTCATTTTCCAAGGAGTTTTGCGAATTACAGGCAGTTCTGGGATCTCTAGTAGTTGAACCATTATGAACATTTTCGAAGTTATTTTCGCGATATCTCCCACAGTAAAATATTTTATCGTGTGTTTATTTGTAGGTCAACATAATTATCTATTTCTTGAAGAAAGATGAATTATCAGTGGGACACAAATGCCAATTGATGGGGCGCCCCCCCCCCCCCCCCCCCCCCTTGGACGCCCCAACGACGTCCCTGACTGATGGGATGAAATGAGATGAACACATTTAAAAGTCCATGGGAATCGATTTAGCGGGTAATCATTTTGTTGATGATAACTTTTGAACGGTATAAGATTATCCAAATTCTGAAAACAAGAGAACAGAGATATTCTCAATACCTCCAAGATGGTATGAATAATAACTATTTATCTTACATCACATAATTGTCAGGCGCATACGGTTGAAAAACGTTTAATTTTAATACTATACGCCTGACAATTGGGCGATTTGTAATGAATAGTTATTATTTACCTCATCTTGAAGGTATTGAAAATATCTGTGTTTCCTCGTTCTTAGAATTTCGGTATCTCATACCGTTCAAGAGTTATCACCAAAAACATGATATTCAGCTAGATCGACTCCCATGGACTTTTAAACGGCTCCGTCAAGTTAGCTCCACCCTATTCGAAAATCAGAATTTTTTTGGTCAGGCGTTTTGAGCCCATTTTGAGCTGAATTGTGCTGCCCTTTATTCGTTTTGAGCTCATCCCCTAACCGAGATATTTTAACTTTTTGAGGGCGGAGCCAAGTTGACGGAGCCCTCTTAAACGAGTCAGTGTTGGCAAATCGACAAACACGTTCCTCGCACCTCTAGATTTGTGGTTGGATTATTCTTGTATCTCGATGAAATTGAAAGATAAATTATATTTTTTATCGAGATGAGACGAAAGATATAATTAACAAAAAACAATCTAGAAAAAAAAGTAAAAGTAGTCACGAGGTAATTAGACAGCTTTAGCGAGGATTCAATTTGACATACTGAAAAATATGGTGTTCGTTTTTATGTTTATTTTTTTTTATTATTATTTTTTTTTAATGTTTTTTTGTCGGTCCTTAAAGCTATCAACTTCAAACTTTGTTTCAATATGGTTCCTCATCTAACTTAGATCTGTATAGTTTAGTGGCATTATCGGGCGGTAACTTTTTTTTATGAATTTTAGTAATTTCAAAAATACCCATTAGAATAACATAACGGAAAAAAAAATATTTTCCCAAAAAATGAAATTTTGCGTGAATTTGAATTACATTTTGATACACATTTCTGGAAATTTTCAGCTTGATCGGGTCAGCCATTTTGAAGAAAAAACATAAAATGCGCTAAATTGGTACCACTCGAAGCAGTTTTCACCCATACTATTACTATCCGCTCGTCTAACAACGCATATATGGCGTTTTCCTAATAAATAAATCAAAAACGTATCTATACATCTGTATAGATATACAGATGTACTAGCGCCCCCCCCCCCCACGAAGCATCACACCAGCGGCTGACTCCCGCATCTTGTCATCATGTGAACAGGCCTCAACAGCTGTTACCTAACCTCTCCGGCAGCTTATATAACAAGATCGTAAACTGAGGCTTATTCCGAGTAAATTGTCACGGATTAAATACACTATATCGAGCATTTAATGATTCGACATGTTTTTTACGTCTGTTATGTTTTCTGACCTGATTTTTATACGAGTAAACGCAACTTCTTCGCAAGGAGATTAGCAAGCGATGAAAGTTGTAATCATATATAATTGGAA
>OU015474.1:13479227-13491727 GCA_907164805.1 Brachyptera putata
GGGCACTGGGGGGGGGGGGGGGGGGGGCCCTACCCTTAGCGCAGCAGGCTTGTGAGAATAGTCGACCGGCTGACACCTGTAGCTGTAGTCCAGCAGCCACCCGCTCATCAGGTGCTGAAACAAACAAACAAACAAACAAACATTTCATTTTCATTTTGTATTATTCAATGTTTTTCATGAATCATGGATATCATACTTTAATCTTCTATTGCCAAAGTAGATTCCATATTGAAGATTTGGTGCATAGAATATATCAGAGAGTGAGGTTTAATAAGTTTTCAACAAATTCGCGACCCTTAGGTTGGGAACCACTGAATTACATCATTAACCGGATCAAACTATTCATTATTATTATTATTTTTTTTTTTAATGTTGCTTAACGCCCCCACCAACAGCTAGGTTATACGGGGGTACGAATGAGCCTAATGACCCACCAACAGCTAGGTTATACGGGGGTACGGATGAGCTTAACGACCCACCAACAGCTAGGTTACACGGGGGTACGGATGAGCTTAATGACCCACCAACAGCTAGGTTATACGGGGGTACGAATGAGCTTAACGACCCCACCAACAGCTAGGTTATACGGGGGTACGAATGAGCAGGTGATGATGAAACGATGAAGTGATGATAAGTGAAATGACGTTTACAAAAACCCATGCCTTATGCGGGACTCGAACCGACTTCTGTTTCTAAAGCGGTGCCTCAGCTGACTGAGCCACGGAGGAAGACAGATTGATCTACTAATTAGATAGTTAACAGATATATTATGTATATTTTCATTTCCAGACCAGTGCTTTAGATGCTTCCTAGAAGTGGAACAGTTGGTTACCTACTCGTTTTAACTATCAATTGAGTAATTATCAGTTAAGGTCTAATACCCACGAGGCAACCAATCGTGTTCACATATTTTAATCTATTCATTAATATAAATACTTGCTTTGTTTATACCGTATAATCATTTGTTGATTTAAGAAACCCTAATTGGAATATTTACCGGTTGCCTAGCAACGATTCGGACTGGGAAATAGTTACGCCGATTGCGTCAATAAACCGCCTCCCAGCCAAGCCATAAAAACAAATCTAGCTCAATTATTAATAACAATAAAAAATGATTATCGAAGAATGTAGGTCTGCTCATGTCTGTGGCAAGATCTGCATGCTCGAACCTCCCTATCGGTCTAGTTACCAGATGCACGAGACACCCGGTCGACACGTCAAGCAAACAGCGGTCAAATTGACGGTCCTTGCAAGGCCGTTGCTTGACATACTTCCTGTATTAGAGAGTGAAAGTGAGAGAGAGAGAGAGAGAGAGAGAGAGAGAGAGAGAGAGAGAGAGAGAGAGAGAGAGAGAGAGAGAGAGAGAGAGAGATCATCTGCTGAATTTTCACCACTTTTTGTCAGGAAGACATGCAGTGCTTGAACTTGTACCAAGGTCAATAATTTCAACTATCTTTGTTGTAAATACTGGAACAGTTCGATTTGTTTTCAACTAGGAAAACGCACTACATGCGTAGTGAGATGAGCGTAGTAGTATGGAAATCTAGAATGAAAACTATTCTGTCAGCTCAATCTACATATACAGACATTGGATTCCTTCAAAAGTTTGAAAACCTTACATTAATTTTTTCCGGTTAAAAGCCGTGACTTCGACAAATGCAACATTTTTCAACTAATATTTCTATCTTTTCGATGAATAAAATACATTTATTATATTATTTTCTCCAAAACGGTTGGTCTGAATATCAAACCAAATTTTTATTCATGTATATTATTCTTGTGTTCACATTTGTGGAAAATTTGAATCATATTGAAGAGATTTAATTTTTCAATTTTTTCCGCCCAGCCAAATCTTATAGGGTTTTTAGAAACTTCTAAATGATGTTTCTCAAAAATGGTCCAACCGATTAGACCTCAAAACTATACAGTTCTAAGTTGGATAAGTTTGCATATAAAACAAAAGTTTCATGTCGATCGGTCAAACCCTGCGACCTGTGCAGTGTTCACAAACAAACAAACAAAAAAAAAACAAAAAAAAAAAAAAAAAACGCACAGACAAAGCTCCGTAAGACTTGAGTGAAAATCTTCGCTACGCTCATCTAATAATGTTCTGTCCGTGTGTTACCTCCCAGAGCATGGTCATGCTGAAGACGACTTGGAAGGCGTTGTATGCGATGAGTACTTTGCGCAGCTGGAACGGCTTGCGGTTGGCCATGAGCCGGGGCCCCAGGATCGTGACCAGGTACAGGTACACGGTGACCATGGCCAGCGTCGGGATCGGGCTGTCCATCAGCAGCCAGTCGTTGACGCGGGGATCTGCAAGCAGACCGGCACTGTCAGAATACCCCTACACTTCCTCTACCTGTATTATTCTCATAGCGCCTACAAACTTGTTACCCTCCATCCCCCACCATGTTTATCGTATACCATGTTTACCTTTTCTTCTCATAGCGCCTACAAACTTGTTACCCTCCATCCCCCACCATGTTTATCGTATACCATGTTTACCTTTTCTTCTCATAGCGCCTACAAACTTGTTCACCCTCCATCCCCTACCATGTTTATCGTATACCATGTTTACCTTTTCTTCTCATAACGCCTACAAACTTGTTCACCCTCCACCCCCCACCATGTTTATCGTATACCATGTTTACCTTTTCTTCTCATAGCGCCTACAAACTTGTTACCCTCCATCCCCCACCATGTTTATCGTATACCATGTTTACCCTTTCTTCTCATAGCGCCTACAAACTTGTTACCCTTCATCCCCCACCATGTTTATCGTATACCATGTTTACCTTTTCTTCTCATAGCGCTTACAAACTTGTTCACCCTCCATCCCCTACCATGTTTATCGTATACCATGTTTACCTTTTCTTCTCATAACGCCTACAAACTTGTTCACCCTCCACCCCCCACCATGTTTATCGTATACCATGTTTACCTTTTCTTCTCATAGCGCCTACAAACTTGTTACCCTCCATCCCTCACCATGTTTATCGTATACCATGTTTACCTTTTCTTCTCATAACGCCTACAAACTTGTTCACCCTCCACCCCCCACCATGTTTATCGTATACCATGTTTACCTTTTCTTCTCATAGCGCCTTCAAACTTGTTACCCTCCATCCCCTACAATGTTTATCGTATACCATGTTTACCTTTTCTTCTCATGACGCCTACAAACTTGTTACCCTCCATCCCCCACCATGTTTATCGTATACCATGTTGACCTTTTCTTCTCATAACACCTACAAACTTGTTACCCTCCATCCCCCACCATGTTTATCGTATACCATGTTTACCCTTTCTTCTCATAGCGCCTACAAACTTGTTACCCTTCATCCCCCACCATGTTTATCGTATACCATGTTTACCTTTTCTTCTCATAACACCTACAAACTTGTTACCCTTCATCCCCCACCATGTTTATCGTATACCATGTTTACCTTTTCTTCTCATAGCGCCTACAAACTTGTTACCCTCCATCCCCCACCATGTTTATCGTATACCATGTTTACCTTTTCTTCTCATCACGCCTACAAACTTGTTACCCTTCATCCCCCACCATGTTTATCGTATACCATGTTTACCCTTTCTCCTCATAGCGCCTACAAACTTGTTACCCTCCATCCCCCACCATGTTTATCGTATACCATGTTTACCTTTTCTGTCACTGTCAGAACACCTACATGTTTCTACATGTAAGATGTTTGTACATCTTAGAAATGATCATGTTTGTGAGAGACAATCCTCATTATTTTAAAAAGAACAGTGACTTCCATCAATTTAATACCAGATATGGCTCTTATCTTTGTCAAACTCGAGGAAGATTAATTATTGCAGATCACGATCCAATAAATGCAGGAATAATTATATATAATGACCTGCCTCAATATCCGAGAGATCAAGGTAATAATAGAAGTGTATATAAAAATAAGGTTAAACATTATCTCCTTAACCATGGTTTCTACAGTATAGATGAGTTTGAAAATGGGAAGAATTGTAAATGTGACCTCTGTACCACTTAGTTCTTGTCATTCATCTGTGGAAACTAAGATATTTAATTTTTAACTATACTTATATTTTATTGTTATGTTCCAAAACTTGTGTGATCTTTCGACCACACACAAGTGTGTAAATTGCATCATTAATATTATTATGTATTATTTGTATGTCGATTAATGGAATAAATATCTATCTATACCTACACTTCCTCTACCTGTATTCTTCTCATGACGCCTACAAACTTGTTACCCTCCATCCCCCACCATGTTTATCGTATACCATGTTTACCTTTTCTTCTCATAGCGCCTTCAAACTTGTTACCCTCCATCCCCTACCATGTTTATCGTATACCATGTTTACCTTTTCTTCTCATAGCGCCTACAAACTTGTTCCCCCTCCATCCCCCACCATGTTTATCGTGAACCATGTTTACCTTTTCTTCTCATAACGCCCACAAACTTGTTCACCCTCCATCCCCCACCATGTTTATCATATACCATGTTTACCTTTACCCGCCGCGATGATCTTTTTATCCGCGATGTTATATCTCTCGCGGTATTATTGCCGTGATCTTTTGGTCTTATTGAGTCGGTCACATCACCGTGAGCCTTTTGACTAATTCGAATTTTAGTTCGAATTCATCACTTATGAACAGCCTACTTGATTGGACATTGAGTTTCGTGCAATCAGAGGGAGGGGATTGAAGGGGGGAAGGGGGAGGGGGGTTAAGGGAAGTTATAACCCCATTGACGTCACAGTAAATAAGACCCAATCAAGTGAGCTGCTCATCAGGCGTGATATAAATCATGTATCTGCGTGTAGATGGTCGATTAATAGGCCACGCCCCCTTCTTACCGGATATGGAGTCGAAGAGGCCGACATAGCGGTCGATGGCGATCTTGACGAGACCGGCCGACATCTTGGGGCCGTGTGGGACTCGACGCCGGATCCCTCAACCTGATGAAACAACAACAACAACGATTGTTAGGTCCAAATCAGATCAGAGGAGACATTGGATGAATGTGATGAATCATATTCAACTTATTCTTCTGGAATATACATTTCTCCATTCTTTGGTTATACTGAGATATGACAGTATGACCTAGAAATGCCCAAATATTATTAGTAGGCCTATTAAGGACTTTATTTGGTGAGTTTCAGCTTGGTTGGCAGTGTTCCGACGTTCCTGTATATATATATATATATATATATATATATATATATATATATATATATATATATATATATATATATATATATATATTTATATATATATATATACACATATACAGGGGCGTCGGAACGTTTTCAAAGTTGGGGGGGGGGGGGGGGCAAGACCAACAATTGCGACCCGCGGAGGAAAAAAGTATGGAGTGCCACATATTCAATAACATTTGGGTATTTTTCAGGACAGAAGGCAAGAGTACTGAAAATACCAAGATGGGGGAGGACGGGGATCTCTGTTTGGAAAATAAAATGCCATATAAGAACAGTTGTACAAAAGCCAGTTAACGCGAAGCCTGTGACCCACGGGGGGCAAGGGGGGAAGGACCCCTTCTGGCTCCGCAGAGATTTTTTTAAAATTACCCCTTCTTCAAAACGATTTAACGCGTTTCAGATAAGATTTAGATGATAAAATTGATTCTTTTGAAGAACTAGAGGTGCCCAACTGAAATTTGCCTATCATAGTTATTGTAACTGCAGGGTCGTTTTGGGTCATTTGAGCGCCACGGGCAAGGACTCAATTGTCAGCCCCAAAAACTGTATGCGCATAGTGAAAGTGAATGCAAGTGAGGGAGGAATCAAGCCCCGCAGGGAAATGTTCGAAAATGCATCTTTTTATTTACGATTCTACGGGTTCGGAAACTACACTACATTTCTGTAATTCATGAATTCTTTGGTGTGGTAAGAGCTAGTTTTGCTGAATGGCTGATCCAAGAAAATAAAACGCTAAATTAATCTATATTATTCGATAACAATGCTGTTCGTAAAATAACATTTACTCCACCCAATAATGCATAAGTAAAATAGAATATGATTTATGGAATATTATTATTAATAGAATGTCACAAATGTGCGCCGACGGCAGTATATATATATATATATATATATATATATATATATATATATATATATATATATATATATATATATATATATATTTATATTCATATATATGAGTACATGGATTTCTGTTGGAACGTACAGCACGTGATGTTGATATAACGGGTATTATTATCACTGAAAAATACCTCCTCGTAGGGGAATCGAACCCCGGACCTTATGCTTGATACACATATGCTCTTTCCTTCTGAGCTAACGAGGGGGGTATCTTTCAATGATATTAATGTGTGTGTAATGGTACAGATATATATATATATATATATATATATACCCCCCTCGTTAGCTCAGAAGGAAAGAGCATAAGTATAGTATAGAAAGAGCATAGTAAAATGATCGCAAGCATAAAGTCCGGGGTTCCATTCCCCGACGAGGAGGTATTTTTCAGTGATAATAATACCCGTCCTATCAACATCACGTGCTCCATGTACTCATATATATGAATATAAATATATATATATATATATATATATATATATATATATATATATATATATATATATATATATATATATATATATATATATATATACCGTATATATATATATATATATATATATATATATATATATATATATATATATATATATATAATCCACTGTACATGTAGGCCTATAAGCTAGTAAAATGATCGCACGTACTGAAACAGCAACGACCTGACGTCTGAAGGTTACCAGCCAGTTGTATGAGCGTAACATCAGACTTCCGGTTCCTGTCTGGGGCAGTTCCTCAAAATAAAACTTCATCTTTGATCAAAATCAAAGCTTCAAATTGAAGTAAGATGAGTTATCATAAAAGTGAGTTAATTAACATTTAATGTCCTGATAATTGAAGGTGAATGTCAAGCGTGTTTATTGCTGTCAGTGTAGGCCTCACTATAGACTACTGACACGTGTGGCCGAGTGGATCCAGGAGACCGGGGTTCGATTCATCCACTTGTATTGGGTTTAACGATGCACTGTTATGATAGCGAAGATCTGATAGCGTCGGATGGATGATTAATGAGATGATGGGATGATGAGATGAAGGTTCTTAGGTAATGGGAAGGATAGTGGGAAGGAAGCGGTCATGGCCGACTCATTGTAGGAACCATCCCGGCATTAGCCTAGACTACAGAGGGAAACCACGAAAAAACCCTTAAAAGATTGTCGGAGGCGGGGATCGAACTGGGTTCGAAATTACCCCCGCCTTCCGGATCACATAAAGCGAGCGCGTTAACCACTGCGTTACATGTGCCGGTTTTCCTCTGTCGTTCAGGTCAATACTGGGAAGGTTTCTTCAGGGGGTGCATACAAGGTGCTAACAAAAATTGAGAAATTCACCTTCACTAATTTTTTTCTATGTTCAAAAACCAGTGTAATTGAATAAAAAGTTCACATCTCCAAGATAACTTTATGCTCTTTAATTAATATGACATTCTATTTCAGTTAAATCAACCAGTTTTAAGATAATACGTCAATGAATAAAGAGAATGAGATGAAATTCATTGATGTATTATCTGAAAACTGAATAAATTCACAACAATAAAATGTCATGAAGAGCATGACATTATCTTGGAGATGAGAACTTTTCATTCAATTACACGGGTTTTTGAAAATGGAAAAAAAATTGAAGATAAATTTCTTGGTTTGTGTAAGCACCGTGCATGCACCCCCCGACGGACTGCTTCCCCGAATATCCAGAACTCAAAATATATAAACCTCTCATCTCATCATCCCAACATCTGATGTATCATTCACCGACGCCAATAGATCTTGTTACCAGTAGAGTGCGTCGCTAACCCAATTCATATTAGAATGACTAAAATAAATAAATACATAAAATGAATAAATCACTAATATAACTTACACCACACCTTATCTTCACAAAGCTGAGAACTGTCCGTAACTGTAGGCAGTAAAACTTTGAACTGACCGTTTTTGTATAGTTTGTAGTTTTGTATTGTATAGTAACTCGGAGCTGCTCTTCAGAACAACCTACCGGCAAATGCAGCGCAGTGGTTAACGCGCTCGCTTCATGTGATCCGGGGGACGAGGGGAATTCCGAACCCAGTTCGATCCCCGCCGCCGACCATCTTTACAGGGGTTTTTCATGGTTTCCCTCTGTAGTCTAGGCTAATGCCGGGATGGTTCCTACAATAAGTCGGCCATGACCACTTCCTTCCCACTATCCTTCCCATTACCCAAGAACCTCCATCTCATCATCCCATCATCTCATTAATCATCCATCCGACGCCATTAGATCTCAGTTATCATAACAGTGTGTCGTTAAACCCAATATAAAAAAAATTCAGAACAACCCGGAGTGGTCTACAAACCAACAGTTCTTTTCAAGTAGGGCCTAGTACGTACTTCAAATGTATTCAATTCAGTAATTTAAGAGTCCACGCGGGGAGTCTGTTCAGCGGAATATCAGGATTTTTGTGATAACTTTTGAACGGTATGAGATATCGGAATTCTGAAGACGAAGAAACACAGATATTTTCAATACCTTCGAGATGGTGTGAGTAATAACTATTTATCTCGAATCGCATAATTTTCAGGCGTATACGCTTAAAAGAATGTGTATTTTTAAGCGTATACGCCTGACAATTAGGCGATATGAGATACATAGAGAGGTATTTAGAGAGGTACATATGATCTATTCTATTACTCATACAATCTTGAAGGTATTTAAAATATCTGTGTTTCTTCGTCTTCAGAATTTCGATATCTCATACCGTTCAAAAGTTATCACAAAAATCCTGATATTCCGCTAAATCGACTCCCATGGACTCTTAAATTTATGAATTCATTAAATTAAATTTTCATTGAATTTTTTTTAGATCTATAAATCATTATCCATTTCTTTTATGATGATGATAAAGTGTAAAGTGTCTGATCAATATTAGACGATTTGTAAAATAGTTATACTTGTGTACGTATAAACAGTTAGACTAGGTGCTATCTTCATCGAAAAGATAGAAATATTAGCGGGAGAAAAAAAATAATATATATATATATATTTATATATTTCATATATATATATATATATATATATATATATATATATATATATATATATATATATATATATATATATATATATATATATATATATATATATATATATATATATATATATATATATATATATATATATAAATATATATATATATATATATATATATATATATATCATATATATATATATATATATATTTTTTTTTAAATACCATAAGTACTTATTGTTAGTGTTTAATTTGATTCATATTACTCACTACTATTTTTTCTCATAATTTCATTCTTCAATTATTGTATTATTAATCATCCATTCTTCTATTTTATTATTTGTGATTATATATTTTTTATGCCTATCTTGTTGTTTTTTATTATTGTGTGTCGTATCGGCCACCCGAATATAGGCAGAGACCTAAGTAAAGATTATACACACAGATTATGGTCTATTTAGACATCTCCCTCATCCTATTAATTTGTAACGCATATGCTGCGTTTGCCTAGAAGGTACCGTTACAAGAGACCCCGTGCACTTTCCTGCAACTTATTGTTACGTAAGGCGCGCGTAACAAAAACAGTGAAACAACAAATAAATGAGAAATCATATTAAAATGCGATGCTTTCTCTCAGTTAATAAGATATTATTACATATTGTTCAACGAAGTTCCGAGTGATTATCAATTTCAACATTATTGATGTTTTTAGATGAGCGTAGCGTAATACACATGAATCGGATCAGCTATTATGATGAAACAATATTTTGATGTAATTACTTCACATCGATTAAAGCTATTGAGAAGCCAATTAGGAAATCAAGCAACAGGTTTAAACAATTAAAACATTGTATACAGAATTAAGAAACGATTAAAATGAGTGTTGAATAAAACAGGAGGGCAGTGGCATTGTTTTGAGCCCAAGGTGTATATAGGTTTATGAAGATTTCCATTACATTTAATATAACTAGGAAAACGCCTCATATGCGTTGTGAGATGAGCTTAGAAGTATGGAAATGTAGAATTAAGAACATTTTGTCAGCTCAATGTACATATACAGGCCATGGATCACTTCAAAGGTTTAAAAACCGCGGCTGTCTGTTGGTATATAAACCTTGGTTTCCAAACAATTAAACCAGTGCCTTCTTCATATACATCACAGATTTTAGACGTTTTAATTTATTGGTGACACTTGTTGCTCATATTTAATTAGATGAGCGTAGCGAAGATTTTCATTCCATATACCGAAAAATTTTGGGCTTGGTTTATATGTTTTTTTTTTTTGTGTGTAATTTTGTACGCGGCATACAGGTCAGGAAAAAGTTTCAATCAACTCGAAACTTTTTTTACAAATTGGTGTTATACCAGAATAGGTTGGGATTGTTTTTCAGAAAAATCGGTCGGACGGTTTTTCCGGAAAAAAATCGGAAAGTATGGAAATTCCCCATAAGAATAGGCCAGGGGAGAAATACTTGGAATTGTTTTTTTTTTTAAAGCTCTCAAATTTATACTGAGTGTGGGAAGAACTATCATACACATTTTAAGCGACTTATGGAACAATCGGATGTGAAATAACGAAGAAAACTCATTTTTAATGTACTTTTTTACACATCAATAAAAGCAATTAAGAAAAGCAATTAAGAAACTATTAAATGTGAGCAACAAGTGACACCAATAAATTAAAACGTTTAAAATCTGTGATGGATATGAAGAAGGCACTGGTTTGATTGTTTGGAAACCAAGGTCCATATACCAACAGACGGCCGCGGTTTTTAAACCTTTGAAGTGATCCATGGCCTGTATATGTACATTAAGCCGACCAAATATTCTTAATTCTACATTTCCATACTTCTAAGCTCATCTCACAACGCATATAGGGCGTTTTCCTAGTAGTTCCTTAATTGCTTTCTTAATTGCTTTTATTGATGTGTAAAAAAGTACCTTAAAAATGCGTTTTCTTCATTATTTCACATCCGATTGTTCCATAAATCGCTTAAAATAGGTATGATAGATCTTTCCACACTCAGTATAAATTTGAGAGCTTTTGAAAAAAATAAAATTCCAAGTATTTCTCCCCCGGCCTATTCTTATGGGGAATTTCCATACTTTCCGATTTTTTCCGGAAAATCCGTTTGACCGATTTTTCTGAAAAACAATCCCAACCTATTCTGGTATAACACCAATTTGTAAAAAAAGTTTCGAGTTGATTGAAACTTTTTCCTGACCTGTATGCCGCGTACAAAATTACACACAAAAAAACAAAAAAAAAACAAAAAAAAAAACAAAAAAAACATAAAAACCAAGCCCAAAATTTTTCGGTATATGGAATGAAAATCTTCGCTACGCTCATCTAAATATGCCTAGGCTGGTCCGAACTTATTAGCTGAGCGTTAGCGAAGATTTCCATCCTACTCTTTGTCTGTGTTTATTTGTATGTTTTTTGTTTGTTTCACATGTCGCAGGGTTTGACCGATCGACATGAAACTGCAGTTAAAGTAAAGTAA
The DNA here is from genome assembly GCA_907164805.1 of Brachyptera putata. Taxonomy (NCBI): domain Eukaryota; kingdom Metazoa; phylum Arthropoda; class Insecta; order Plecoptera; family Taeniopterygidae; genus Brachyptera; species Brachyptera putata. The sequence continues at coordinate 13,490,850 of OU015474.1, forward strand.
ATGCAGTTAAAGCTATGACTACCAATAACGTAACGGGATAAGCAGCATGGCGTAAGTTATATACTTTCAACATTGGACGTCTTCTCACCATGATGGAAGCAAAAAATGTGACGCGCTGAAGTGTACATTTTTGAGATTCGCAATTTCAAATCAAAACGTACGCATTCAGCTCGTATTTCAATGTAAAGTACATAGTTGAGTACTTGCATTGCTTCTGTTCTTCCTCGCAGATGTCAAGTAATTAATGCAGTTATCAATTGGTAAATGTGGCAGTGGCTCTTGACTAGGGGTCCAATGCTTTTACACACGTATTTTAAATTTAGATTGGCTAATTCAAATGAAATGTATTCCAACGTTGCCTAATACAATTGGGAAGAGCTGGATTCACAGAGTGCATTACACGTATTACTTTTATGAATCAATATATAATACCACCAGTAAATTGAGTATGACGGCATCCCTTTGATTCCCGCATGGTGCGAAGGGAAATGATCAAGTTGCTTTTCCCGTTACGTTATTGGTAGTCATAGATTAAAGTAAAGTAAAGTGAAAGTTGTTAAAAGTTCTCCAAAACGCGTAAAATGCTCCAAATCTAACCCCCAAGTAATTTTTCCCGGGGCTAAGCGCACCGAACCTGCATGATCTGGGAGGGCCATCCCCCCATTATAAACGGGCGTTTTATTACGGCATGCGCGCCAAAATAAGATACTACACTCTGGTTTAGGAGGTCTTACTCACATTTTTCTTCACAAATTATAACCACTGAATGTCCCCCCTACCCCCTCCTCACCACCATCACTTCTCACAGATAACAGCATATTACCAACCTCAGAGCGTATTCACGTCCTATGACAATATCACAGTTCTTTTTTTTTTTT
>OU015474.1:13496727-13629227 GCA_907164805.1 Brachyptera putata
GTCGTTAAGCTCTATATATATATATATATATATATATATATATATATATATATTAGTGATGCGTTCGGGTACCCGGGTACCCGGGTTGGGTACGGGTAATGCATTACCCGGGTAATATTCTGTTACCGGGGTACCCGGGTACCCGTCTAGGTTCCGGGTAATTGTGCTAACCAGTACCTATAATATAGAAAATAACTTTTATAAATCACTCAAGCTACCGAGAGAAATTCAACTTCGCATTCTACATAAGTTTTTTCACCTACCTTCCCAGACCTCCCTCAACTTGTCAAAATGCGCTCGTCAAATCTAGTCGCCCCACCTACCGTTATCTGTGGTCACACGTGCAGTGTACTGAATCCCTCTCCTGTCAACCGCTCTCTAGTTGCCATGCCAAATACTATTCTTTACCGAGAACTGAGAAGATTATGAAACGTTAGAACCACGGAACTAGACAGAGGATGACGTAATTTTTTTTTAAAATTACCCGGGTAATACCCGGGTGATTTCGGCGGGTACCCGGTTCCTAATTTGTTACCCGAAGGCATCACTAATATATATATATATATATATATATATATATATACATATATATATATATATATATATATATATATATATATATATATATATATATATATATATATATATATATATATATATATATATTCCAGATCACGGACGAAACGACCCAGAAGATGACCAGCCGTAGCTGTTCGAAACGTCGAGAAGTTACTTTCTTCCAGAACAGCCAACTGTTTCAAAGAAGGGCAATCCGCAAAATGTGACATTACCACACATATAATTATATTATATATATATATATATATATATATATATATATATATATATATATATATATATATATACATATATATATATATATATATATAGAGAGAGAGAGATATATAGAAATGGATATATATATATATATATATATTTATATATATATATATATATAAATATATATATATATGTATAGACATATGGATATAAACACATCGATGAGTACGTATGATGAAGTATGTAACGAAAGGTCGTAGCAGAACGAAGTTGTTCAGCTTTCATCTCATTTCAGGATTACAGAATAACGGGCCAGCCTGGTTAGCACACGATCAACAGCTGCGCGCGCATCATCTGTTGTTACGAGCAGTTGAACAACAATTGATGCAAGAATGTGCAACATCACTTTCCCTCTCAGCAGATCACTTTCCGTTATCACACGCATTCCAGTCCGCATATCCCCTCACACTCATTCATTACTTCGGAACACCGTATTAAATATAGGCCTATCATATATATATATATATATATATATATATATATATATAAATATATATATATGTATATATATATATATATATATATATATATATATATGTGTATGTATATATGTATATATATATATATATATATATATATATATATATATATATATATATATACATATATATATATAATATATATATATATATATATATATATATATATATATATATATATATATATATATATATATATATATATATATATATATATATACATATATATATATATATATACATATTTATATATATATATATATATATAAATATATATATATATATATATGATAATAAGTCACTTTTAGGTAATTTGCCCTACCTTGGAACAACTGGTGGCTCTGAAAAGAGCCTGGGATTTCGACGTTTCGGCTGAAAACATTCAGCCATCTTCAGGAGTCGTTGTGGTGTGGTGGCCGGGCTAGTTTTAGAGCCACCAGTTGTTTCAAGGAAAGGCAAATCACCGAAAAGTGACTTATTATCATCTTCCTACGGCCCTCAAAGTCTACGCTACAACATATATATACGTATATATATATATATATATATATATATATATATATATATATATATATATATATATATATATATATATATATATATATATATATATATATATATATATATTTATATATGTGTATGTGTATTGTGTATATGTATACATTATTCTAACAACTTTCTGATTAACCAACAGTGGGCTATTATAATGGTATGATTTAAAACTGTTCAAAAACTCGTACTCAAACTCAAATACTCAAGAGCCCCGGGACTTGAACCCGGTTCTCCAGATTGCCGCTACCCATCACGCCGGAGAGGAAGGAAGATGAGAGGTATAAGAAGGAAGGAAGACGAGATGAAGAAGGAAGTGAGGAAGGAAAGAAGGAAGCAAGAGGAAAAAGTACAGAAGACTTTTTTCTACCGTAAATAAAAGTACTAGGCAAACGCAGGATGTGCTTTGTACGATGAGCGAGATGTCTATATAAAGTATAATCGAAAACTCTACAAACCTCGATCATTTGAAATGAACTTCATCCAATGTCAATGAATCTAGAAAGCCGTGACTTCGACAATGCAACATTTTTCAACTAATATTTCTATCTTTCCGATGAATAAAATACATTTATTATATTATTTCCTCCAAAACGGCTGGTCCGAATATCAAACCAAATTTTTATTCATGTATATTATTCTTGTGTTCACATTTGTGGAAAATTTGAATCATATTGAAGAGATTTAATTTTTCAATTATTTTCGCCCAGCCAAATCTTATGGGGTTTTTAGAAACTTCTAAATGATGTTTCTCAAAAATGGTCCAATCGATTAGACCTCAAAACTATACAGTTCTAAGTTGGATAAGTTTGCATATAAAAAAGTTTCATGTCGATCGGTCAAACCGTCAAACCTGTGCAGTGTTTAAAAAAAAAAAAAAAAAAAAAAACGCACAGACAAAGTTCCGTAAGAGTTCAGTGAAAATCTTCGCTACGCTCATCTAATAACATTGAAATCTTGTCGACTTGCAATAACGGTTACCAGGGGCAGGTTATATAAATGAAATCACCGCCCTGCCAGCCACTAGCACGTGCTAAAAAATAGTGAATTTTTGGTGAAATGAACTCTTTTCAAGGGATTTTTGAAATTCACTAGCGATTTTGGAGTTTAATAAATAAATCATATTAAATAATTATTTAATATTATTATTATTATTAATAATATTATTATATATACATATATATTAATTATATATATTATTAATATTATTATTGATATTATTATTTAATTAATTAATTTCCGAAGTTATTTTGAATTATTGGCCCATTATGGATATTTTCGAAGTTATTTTTGCGATCTCCTCTATCGAAGCGCAACAGGGAATTTTAAAAAATGCGGTAATTTTTCAATTGATTTTAGAGAATTACAAGCAGTTGTCTAGTAATTGAACCATAATGAACATTTTCGAAATTATTTTTGATATTTTAAGCATCATGGACACTTTCGAAGTTTTTAAGGATTTCTCCAGGCAAAATAATCATTGTTTGTTTTTTTACTAGGAAAAAGCCATGCGTTGTTAGACGAGCGGATAGTAATAGTATGGGTAAAAATGAGTAAAAACTGCTTCGAGTGGTACCAATTCAGCACATTTTATATTTTTTCTTCAAAATGGCTGACCCGATCAAGCTGAAAATTTCCAGAAAAGTGTATCAAAATGTAATTCAACTTTACGCAAAATTTCATTTTTTTGGAAAATAAAAATATTTTCTTATTTTTCCGCGGTGTTATTCTAATGAGTATTTTTGAAATTTCTAAAATTCATAAAAAAAAGCTACCACCCGATAATGCCACAAAACTATACAGATCTAAGTTAGATGAGGAACCATATTAACAACAAGTTTGAAGTTGATAGCTGTAGCCGTTTGACGTGTGGAGTACCGACAAAAAAACATGAAAAAAAAGCATAAAAACGAACACCAAATTTTTTCAGTAAGTCAAATTGAAAACTCGCTATAGCTCGTCTGATAAGTCAACATATGAGTTATGTTGTTTTTAAAGGAGGATAAATTATTGGTGGGGCAAAAATTTCGGTTATTGGGGCACGCGCCGCCCCCCCCCCCCCCCCCCCCCCCCTTGGACCCCTAACGACGTCCCTGCATGGTAAAAATGTTGGATTTTTTTGTTTTGAAAGAGATTTTTTTTGTATCACAAATAAAATGACAGTCATTTCAGGGTTTGTGTGATATGGTTACAGACCTATTGGTGTATCGAACACATTCAGAAATCAAGATCTGTAGTACTGTATCGTATTTTAAATTATCGTATTGAAAAAATGAATCACAAAAACATATGAACATCGGATATTCATCATTTTGGGGAAGAATTGGTATGAAGAATTCTTCTTTAGAGTCCAAGGGAGTCGATTTAGCAGAATACCAGTTGATTGGTGATGGCTTCTGAACGGTATGAGACATCGAAATTCTGATTGAGAGGACACAAAGATATTTTTAATACCTCCAAGATGGTATAAGTAATAATTATGTCTCCATATTGCCAGCTAATTGTCACGCGTATACGCTTTCAAAAACTGATTTGTTAACCGCGATACGCATTACATAATAATGCTGCTTAACGACCCCACCAACAGCTAGGTTATACGGGGGTACGAATGAGCGGGTGATAATGAAACGATGATAGGTGAAAGGATGTTTACAAAAACCCATGCCTTATGCGTGAGTCGAACCCACGGCCAACGGTGACTTCAGTTACTACCGCCAGCGATAATTGACTTGGCCACCGGGGCGGCTTATACGCGTTACAATTATGCGATGTAAGATACTTTTGCCCGTATAACCTAGCTGTTGGTGGGGTCGTTAAGCAACATTAGATACTTTTGTATTACTTATACGATCGTGGTATTGAAAAGGTATTGAAAATATCTGTGTTTCCTCTTTTTAGAGCAAGCTTTAATGAGGATTCAATTTGACATACTGAGAAAAATTGGTGTTCGATTTTTTTTTGAATTTTTTTCCAATGTTTTCTTGTCGGCTCTCCACAGGTCAAACGGCTACAGCTATCAACTTCAAACTTTTTTTTCATTATGGTTCCTCGTCTAACTTACATCTGTATTGTTTTGTGGCATTATCAGGTGGTATTTTTTTTTAAAATAATTTTTGAAATTTCAAAAATAATTATTAGAATAACACAGCGGAAATAAAACAAAATATTTTTATTTTCCCAAAAAATTAAATTTGGTGTGAAGTTGAATTACATTTTGATACACATTTCTTGGAATGTTCAGTTTGATCGGGTCAGCCATTTTGAAGAAAAAACATAAAATGTGCTAAATTGATACGACTCGAAGCAGTTTCTACTCATTTTTACCCATACTATTACTATCCGCTCGTCTAACAACGCATATATGGCGTTTTCCTAGTTCATTAGAATCATGATTTCTCATACCGTTCGGAATACCATGGCCTCTTTCAGATGTAGTTCCTCTGATGCAGATTATAAAGATATCGTGCATTATGATTCCGACGTATTCAACCCGTGCCAGTCAAGTATCTACAAAATAACTCGTCAAAATGACAATAACATAAAACTAAAAAATCGATAAATTAAAATGTAAAAAATTACCTTCACTCTGTCTTGACGCACTCACTTCTCACTCACTTCTCACTTTCCTGCACAATCGGTTCGTCAACCGATTTAGTGTCGATTTATCACAAAACACTTGCAAACAATCCTCACTGATGTGCACATCTCACATCGCGGTGCACTCCTTCGAAACATTTACATTTCTCCATCGCAGATTTTCACTTGGCATAAAAAAAACACATAAAAATAATAAAAAAAAATTTTATTTTCAAAACCAAACCTAAAACACCACACACTATTCAAAGAAATATATTTATTTTTACACTTTTGAATTGATATAATGAACACAGTTTCAATTAATTCCCGTTCTCTCGCATGGAAATGTGGTAGAAGCTTGAAAGGCGCGCGCAGGAAGAGATTTCAATGCACGTTGCTCGGATCGGTGTATTGAAGCAGTGTGGATGCAGGTCGCCGCGCTTTATAGACTTCGAGCTCTGATTGGGTGGGGGGGGGGGGGGGGGGGGGGGGGGAGTATCTTACTCGTAACTCTGTTGTTTTACAACAACTAGGAAAACGCCATATATGCGTTGTTAGACGAGCGAATAGTAATAGTATGGGTAAAAATGGGTAATAACTGCTTCGAGTGGTACCAATTTAGCACATTTTATGTTTTTTCTTTAAAATGGCTGACCCGATCAAGCTGAAAATTTTTAGAAATGTGTATCAAAATGTAATTCAACTTCACGCAAAATTCTATTCATTTGGAAAATGAAAATATTTTTTTTTTTTTCCGCCGTGTTATTCTAATGGGTATTTCCGAAATTTTTCAAATTTAAAAAAATTAAAGTTACAACCCGATAATGCCACAAAACTATACAGATCTAAGTTAGATAAGGAACCATATTGAAAAAAAGTTTGAAGTTGATATCTGTAGCCGTTTGACCTGTAGAGAACCGACCAAAAAACATAAAAACTAACACCAATTTTTTTCAGTATGTCAAATTGAATCCTCGCGAAAGCTTGTCTAATTAAGTCACCGAGCAAAAACGGTACTCGTTTTGCAGCCACGACATGGGAAGGTCTTCTAGCAACATGATAAACATACATATCACCAACATAACAGGGTCCAGATTCTCAAAGAATTTCAGCTCTTAAAATGTTATAAGCCAAACAATTTTTAGGACGTATCAACAGGGCCCAGATTCACAAAGAATTTCAGTTCTTAAAGGTCTATGGGAAGCGATTTAGCGGAATATCTGTTCTTTGATGATAACTTTTGAACGGTATGATATATCGAAATTCTGAAAACAAGGAAACACAGATATTCTCAATATCTTCAAGATGGTGTAGTAGGCCTACAAACTTTTTAACTCATGTTGCCTAATTGTCAGGCGTATACGGTTAAAATGCACATTTTTCAATCGTATACGCCTGACAATTAGGATCGATATGAGATAAATAGTTGATACTTATACTTACTGAAAGGTATTAAAAATATCTGTGTTTGATCGTTTGCAGAATTTCGATATCTCATACCGTTCAAAAGTTATCGCCAAAGAACAGATATTCCGCTAAATCGACTCTCGTGGACTCTTACAACGCTGTTAGTTAAAACTCTTTTGGAACTCTTCACCAAACTTGGTTGCAACTCATGTTCAAAACATTTCGAAAAAAAGTTTTAAATGTTTTAAAAGAAAATTTAGTTTAGTTTCATATGTCTTGCCGTTTTGATAATATCATATTTCTGATGACAAGGAGTTTTTACAAAATTTTATGGTATTTCAAATAAATCTGTATCAATAGAACGACAAGACATGATAATTCTAACCATCTGTTGACATGCGCATGCGCATCAGTTTGAACATCAACTCTGACAAGTTTCACGCGCTTGAAATAATTCCTGTGAAATGCATGTACAAATTCCCGTTTTTTATTATTTCACCGGAACCCGGAAAAAAACTGGACAAAAAAAAATAGAATTAATTTTTCATCAGTTCAATATCAATTCACTTCAATGGTTCTGGATTAGTATATTCAGAATATAGTTATTTGTCAGAATTAGTTATTCTAATTTTTAGATGGAATAAACAGCTGACAAAGTCTGTTGGTATCACTACATCGCGATACAAGTGTTGTATATTTATTTATTACCGTATTTTTATTATTATATTGTATTATTATTGTATTTGTATTATTATATTGTATTATTATTGTATTTTTATTATCTTTTCTCAATACCTACAACATCCCAAGGAACATATTATTAAGAAATATTGTACACTCAGTTTTGATAAACTCAGTTGGTCTTTTACAGCACCATTTATATTCTTTCAAATAATTTCAATCTTTTTAACAATTTTAATAATACCATCTTTTATTAACACCTTCCATTTTCATACTTTTTTTATATACCGTACCCTTAATTAAAATCAGTTTTATATAATTTCATGATTTTTTTGTAATCAATTCTGTATCACTTTAGTAAAACCATTGTAGGCCTACTCATTAGTGTTGATCTTATTACGCTGTACCATCTTGGTATCCCGCTTAGCGGACAGCCGTCAATAAATGACATTCTCTCTTGAGAAGGGGGAGGGGGGGGGGAACCGTTGTCATGCCAATCAACAATGGGTGACGTGACAGCACTGTGGGAAACCTACACTCAAGCCTATTTGTAATTAATTGTTGGTTAAACAAATTACTTACAACAGTCATTGGAATCTAGGAGGTCGTGCTTTTATACATTACTTCTTTTCCATTCCTCATTATTAAAAAAGCAACGTTTTCATTGTCCATGAATCTTTACATTTTATACGGAATTTTAATAAATGATAATTAAAGATTATTATAACAATGACATTTAGAAAACTACAGAGACGTAGATTTTACGACGTAATAAGATAATAAGAAAGCGCGAAGATAAACATAAAGTATTTTTTTTCATTTTCATTCAACAAACATGAAAAAAATGGCTTTATAATTCCTTTTCTGGAAAAAAACGAATTGCAAACTCAATTATAGAATAATCTAACATTGGAAAGTTATGTCACGTTGTCTAAATGGACGTATTTTCCAAGGGAATGACTTTGAAGACACGTTTTTTCAAAGGTTTGTACGAATATTGTAAACGATGAGGCATCGAAAGTTATAAACCAACATTTATGACATCTCGTAAGTTGATTGTTGTCGTTAGCGAAGGCGTCATGTAAGTGAATGAGTGTATGTTGAAGAACGCCCAGATTTTATACTAGGAAAACGCCATACATGCGTTGTTAGACGAGCGGATAGTAGTAGTTAGGGGTAAGAATGGGTATAAACTGCTTCGAGTGGTACCGATTTAGCACATTTTATGTTTTTTCTTCGAAATGGCTGACCCGAACAAGCTCAACATTTTTAGAAATGTGTATCAAAATGTAATTTTACTTCACGCAGAATTTCAATTTCTTTGGAAAATGAAAATATTTTCATTTTTTTCTGCTTTGTTATTCTAATGGGTATTTTTGAAATTTCTAACACTCATAAAAATGAAAGTTACTACCTGATAATGCCACAAAACGACACAGATCTAAGTTAGATGAGGAACTTTAATGAAAAAGTTTGAAGTTGATAGCTGTAGCCGTTTGATCTGTGGAGAACCGACAAAAAAAACATGAAAAAAACAACATAAAAACGAAAACCAATTTTTTTAGTATGTCAAATTGAATCCTCGCTAAAGCTCGTCTAATAATTCCTCCATTTGAAAACACTTCCGTACATTTGAAGGGTCTATTGATAATTTAATAGAATTTGAACTTTCTGACCCTTGAACTTATCTATTTTCATTATATATTGGGTTTAGCGACGCACTGTTATGATAACTGAGATCTAATGGCGTCGGATGGATGATTAATGAGATGATGGGATGATGAGATGAAGGTTCTTGGGTAATGGGAAAGATAGTGGGAAGGAAGTGGTCGTGGCCGACTTACTGTAGGAACCATCCCGGCATTAACCTAGACTACAGAGGGAAACCATGAAAAACCCCTGTAAAGATGGTCGGCGGCGGGGATCGAACTGGGTTCGGAATTTCCCTCGCCTCCCGGATCACATGAAGCAAGTGCGTTAACCACTGCGCTACATGTGCCGATCTTTTTTTATTATAATTATTGAATATAACAAAGAAATAATATGTCATAATGGTTGCTATAAAATTATCACATAATAGGCCTATGTTCTATGATTGAATAAATCGAATGAAACCAAATAAATACAATAATAAAAAAAAATGATGAAAATATATAATATGAGAGTTATTGAATTAATGCGGGACTCGAACCCACACCTGAGCTGACTTCAGTTTCGGAAGCGGTGCCTCAGCTGACTGAGCTACAGCCCGCGGCGATCACAACACGGCATAGATGTAAAAGGCCGATTGATAAGACACGCCTATCTTGATCCGTCAATTCTTGGATACTCTTCACCTAAATGAGTTCATAACTGTGAGAATATCATGCCTTAAAACTGATTGTTTTCATCATCAATAGGGCTAGGATGTGTATGACCTAAACAACTGGGAAATATGACAGGACCTAAAAGTGATGGAAATATGATCTTAAAAATAAAATATTTCCACTAAAATGAACGAAATTCATGTTTTAATGATTATTGTTTATTCTAAAATTATTTGTTAGCAGAGTTACCAGCTGCAAGACGATATTCAAAACGATAAATATCAAAATTGTTTTTGTTTTTTCGGATTCTGGAATATAATGCAGGGAATTATTTGATATGTGGGCCTACATATTTTACCAACGACTGTCAAATAATAAAACACATGATTTTAAAAATGACGGAGTTTCAATTATTTTAGACCAAATTGAATACATTTAAATAAGAAGTTTAATGTGAATAACAGGTCTTCTCCCAATATTTTTTCAGATTTTAACAAATAATCGTAAGATTTGACAATATGACCTGAAATATGACCATGACCTAAACTAAAAAATATGGTCAAATATGCATTTATATATGCAAAATAAAAATTATGTTTTTAAGAGCACAAACATCTCAAAGAAAGATATTTACGTAAATTGAATTTGAATTGAAGATCGGAATAAAAATATGACGTCATAAACATCCTAGCCATCACTTTAAACTCCTCCTCCATCAGTGATGAAGTTTGACCGTGACAGGAACCGAACCCCGACCTCTCGAATGTTTGCGTTTCCTCGTCGCCTACACAGCTATAAAAGTGCACTTGTCTAAACTGGATATAAACCCTGACGTTTGATTGTGGCCTTCGATTAAATACCGCACTGCCTTGACTTAAGGCGTCCCCAGTCACCAGAGGGAAAAAAGCTCCCACCAGAGTGATTATTTTTGAAAATATTGTGAATGTTCATTATGGATCGGTCATATTCTAGAAGGTGCTTCTCTGAATGGTGTGAAGCAGTTTCACAACAATACGTTCATCCGGAAAGCCACTACGATTGTTTATGCTTTAGTCGACACTGAAAATGGTCACAAAACATGCATCTCGCGTTACATACACCACTTGATTACTTCTTGAGGTATTTTATCGTGTGTGGTGTCGATGTGTTCGTGAAACAGCTGGCTTTGGGCTAAGCTAACAATAAATAGTTCAACCATATGCGTTTGGCACACAAGACCGGGGAAAGCCACGCAATTGTTTTAGGTAAATCGAGGTAACCGAAACTATTTATTTGTATCAGAATGGCTTCAGGTATGCTGAAGAAAAATAGCTTCGCTGGTAGAGGAGGGTTTACCCTATCATGTATCAATTTTCTCCTAGGTGCTGAATATCTAATGGTTTTCGTGTATGTAACTGATTATCGTATTTTACAAGTAGTTTTTCCAAAATGTTCTCAAAATTTTCAACTTTTTCTTCATTTAAAATTTTTAGAATACAATTTCAGCCTTGATACATCAATAAATAATGAAATATTTGATACGTTTTAGTGGGTGGGTCCATGGGAGTCGATTTAGCGGCGCCTGACAACCAGGCGATGTAAGATAAATAGTTATTACTTACACCATCTTGAAGGTATTGAAAGTATCTGTGTTTTCTTTTGTTCAGAATTTCGATATCTCATACCGTTCAAAAGTTATCCCCAAACAACCGATATTCCGCTAAATCGACTCCCGTGAACTTGAGTTGACTTGACTGGGCATCCCCTAGGATACCTTCTCGTAGTGTGGCCGCCAGCGTGACCCCGTGACCTCCAGAGCTGAGGGTCACCCATGGCGATAAGGTCTGGAGTGAGGGTCCAGACCAAGCTCGGACCGTCTCGGTCGAGTGGAAGCCTTTTGGTGACCGGAGTATAAGGAGGAAGTACTGAACCTTGCATTTGTATTTTCATTTTATTTCGTTTTCTACACACTTTTCTCTTCATCTATCGTCTTCTTTCATTCTATTTTATTTTATATCATCTTATTTTACTTTTCTAGGTTTCTCAACCCTGCTTCCTCCATATGCTTGTAACATCCACAAACGTTGACAACCATGGCATAGTACACGGACATGAACATAGGCGCTAAATGACCTCGCTGTCGACGCGCCTTCAAACCCTAACTCTAACTATAGGCCTAGTTATTTACTGACCGCTCACTCTAACCACTAGCTGCTATCTAAGGTGGGTTCGCAACCTTCTGGCCCACGCTAAAGTTCAACTGGATTTGTTTATTCAAGGGGGCGTTAACCTGCTTATACAATGACATTTATCATGCTATATGATTTGAAAAATCACGAATTGAAAAAATTGACTGGCTCTAGATTTAAAGGCGCATTAAAAACATGGCTTCTACAAAAATGCTTCTGTAGCACTAATGCATTTTTTGATACAAAATATGATCAAATGTATATTATTTTATAACTATGTATATTTATCTATCTATTTTCATCTATGTATAACTATTTTTTAACTGGCATATCTTACATTACTTTGTAATCAATTGAGAAAAAATATATTATTATCATTTTTAATATTATATTATTATTTTTATTTTTATTGGTTCGAAAGAATTATTAAAGAATTTATTGGTTACTTCAAGCACCATAAAATAATCAATGTTGAAATAAATTTATCTTCTGAATGAAATGTGAAACACCTAATTTCAGTAGTGATTGTGGTGTAGAGTTATAGCAATAGTATATTTGGTAATTCATTGTGGTTTCATTCATTTGTATGGTGGTAATTTGTGTTTCGCTGGTATGTTATTCATTCATTTAAAAGAAGATTTGTAAATTATCTTCGAAGCGAGTATTTTTAGTATATTCCACAGATCAACCCTCAGTGGGTTTTGTGAACACTTGAACGAGAGAAATGTTTCTATTGCTATGTATACATTTATTGGATGAAAATGAAAATAAAAAAAATTACTATTATTATTATTTATTCTACAAAAGTATACAATAAGAACTCCAGTCCGGTCTCGCAGAAATAAACATTGCAGACAATCATTTATTTAGAAGAAGACGTATTTACTAATTCCAGGTGTTCCAATTCCTGGATGCATAGCTAAATATAGGGTAGCGTGAGTCCAGGCTTTCAAACTCGAGTCCGATTTTCCATACTAGGAAAACGCCATATATGCGTTGTTAGACGAGCGGATAGTAATAGTATGATTAAAAACTGCTTCGAGTGGCACCAATTTAGCACATTTTATGTTTTTTCTTCAAAATGGCTGACCCGATCTAGCTGAAATTTTTTAGAAATGTGTACCAAAATGTAATTCAACTTCACACAAAATTTCATTCTTTTGGAAAATAAAAATATGTTCTTTTTTTCCGTCATGTTATTCTAATGGTAATTTTTGAAATGTCTTTAATTCATAAAATAAAAGTTACCACCCGATAATGCCACAAAACTATACAGATCTAAGTTAGATGTGAAACCATTTTGAGAAAAAGTTTGAAGTTGATAGCTGTAGCCGTTTGACCTGTGGAGAACCGACAAAAGATATATAAAAAAAAAAGAAAAGAAAGATAAAAACGAACACCATTTTTTTTCAGAATGTCAAATTGAATGCTCGCTAAAGCTCGTCTAAAAAGTCCGATTCGAGTCTCGAACATTCAAATGATTATTACTTCGATTTCAGGCACTATCAGTACAAAACTTCGACTTCAAAAAATTATAATGTGCAAGTTCGTAGTTATAGTCATCGATTAAGGGATTGAATTAATACAAAGGGATAATTAAAAATGAAAAATAAAAAGGTCATATTCATAATTCATTTATATTTATTAATTTACTCCATGTTAAATTTATTTGAAGTTGTTACTTAAATGTTCAAATTATGTCTTACCTGAATATATTAATACATACGAATAGGTTACCTTCTAGACGGGTGGACGGGTTAACTTTTCACGACCCCACCAACAGCTAGCCCATTGGGGATACGAATTATCGGATATTCATAATTATAATTATACTTTTTTGTTATATTTTGAAGATGTTTGTTCACCACTGTATATGCATACATTTATAATCATGGCTATAACCTCAAATGTACCATAAAAATACCATAAATGTACCATAAATGAATCATGAATATACATTTTTTTATATTGGGTTTACCGCCTTACTGTTATGATAGCGCAGATCTAATGGCATCGGATGGATGATTATTGAGATGATGGGATGATGAGATGAAGGTTTTTGGGTAATGGGAAGGAAGCGGTCATGGCCTACTTATTGTAGGAACCATCCAGGCATTAGCCTAGACTACAGAGGGAAACCATGAAAAAACCCTGTAAAGATGGTCGGCGGCGGGGATCGAACTGGGTTCGGAATTCCCCTCGCCTCCCGTATCACATGAAGCGATCGCGTTAACCACTGCGCTACATGTGCCGGTTTATGAATATACCATAACTATAAGAGCTGAAATTTACTTTAAATGTGACCATAAATGTATACTTATATATGGTGATAATATACAACATCTTCAAACTAACAAAAAGAAAGTAAGTATTATTAGGCTATAACACTTATCCGGTAGTTCGTATCCCCACATAATCTAGTTGTTGGTGGGGTCTTGATGGAAGTGTGTTGAACCGTCTGGTCTCCTCCCCCCACCTCCCTCCCCCTCCCCCCCTGGTCCTTAAGGCTCACAGGATCGACTCAAACAGACTTTTACTAAAAGAAAAACAACAAGAAGCCGAGTTATGAAATTTGAATGAATGAATTGTTTCAAATACAAAAAACCTGATCTCAGTCGCAAGTTATCCAACAAATATCGAATACACAAGATCGGAACTCCCGTCCGTTCGACGAGACGGCCGCTCGTCGTCCAGTCTCGCGACGGGTCTACACCGCCGGTCGTCAGTGCTGCAGGATAGGGTGGGACGGTCGATTGAAGGGTCAAGTAGATGATTCTGGAATTGAATACGAGTTTGGTATTTAATTATTCCGAGGTAAATGTGAGTAGATTGCGCATGTGCAGAACATGCCGAGTATTTATGTAATAACTTTCCAATATTTATTCAACGTAAATATTGAATTCCTTTATGTTTATATTTGGTCAGAAAACCAGTTTTACCCGCCAGTTGTGCGTATAGGCAACTTGCATCACATGTTTCCATCACTGCGTGAGTCAACAGGCCATAGGAGTCGATTTAGCGGAATATCAGTTTATTGGTAATAGCTTTTGAACGGTATGAGATATCGGAATTCTTAAAACGAGGAAACACAGGTATTTTTAATACCTTCAAGATGGTGTGAGTAACTACTATCTATCTCAAGGCACCTGATTGTCAGGCGTATACGCTTAAAAATAGACATGTTTTTGCATATACGCTTGACAATTATGCGATGTGAGATGTATTGTCATTACTTACACCATCTTGAAGGTATAAAAAAATCTGTGTTTTCTCGTTTTCAGAAATTCGATATCTCATACCGTTTAAAAGTTATCACCAAAAAGCTGATATTCCGCTAAATCGACTGCCATGGACTCTTAAGGCTATTCATCCCTCTAAAAATAAGAAAAACTATTTCTGACAAATAACTTTTTTTTGAATAGACTAATGCAGAAGCATTGAAGTGAATTGATATTAAACACACTGATAATTAAATCAAAATATTTTGTCCCCTTTTCTCCGTATAGGCCTACCGGCGAAATTATTAAAAATGTTCGTTTTGAACGTTAATTCCACGGAAATGATTGTAGGTACTCGAAATTTGTCACAGTTGATGTTCAAACTAATGGGCATGAGTCCACATGACATTAAATAGTTATTAGGGAAACGCAGAATATGCGTTGTACGATGAGCGAGATTCTATATTATTCACTGAATAATTATTTTCTTGGAAACGGCTCGTCTGATTCCAATAGGAGTGTGTGATAATGTGCATCATTGTTGTAGTTACGTTTAGGAACATTTTGAATTCTGTTGAAAAATATTAATTTTCAAGATTTTTCCGCCCAGACATTTCTTACGGAGTTTTTCAAAACTTTGAAATGGTTTATCTAAAAAGTGGTTGGACCTATTAGATCCAAAAACTATACAGTTCTAAGTTGGATCATGCCGATCAGTCCAACCGTGCGATCTGTGTAGTGCGCACAAACAAACAAACAAACAAACAAACAAACACACACACACAGACAAAGCTCCGTAAGAGTGAGATGGAAACTCTTCGTTAACGCTCATCGAATAATTTTCACAAGTCTTGTCGTTTCAATATTGCTTCAGTCGACAAGACATTCAGAAGAAAAATTATGGGATTTTGGATGAATCTTCATCTATAAGAGCAAAACTGATGGAAATTCTAATTATCTGATGAAATGCTCATTAGACATCACCTCCGGCAATTTTCAAGCGCCTTTAATCATTTCTGTGGAGTTACCGTATAAAACGAATATTCCTAATTATTTCGGCGGTACACGGAAAAAACGGGACAAAATATTTTGAGTCAATCTTCCATAAGTTTATTATCAATCCACTGCAATGGTACTGCATTGGTTCATCCAAAATATCATTAGGCCTACCTGTCAGAAGTAGTTTTTCTCATCTTTAGAGGGATAAATAGCCTCAAGGGGAAAAATGAAAACAATGGATTCGTTTCTTTGTTAGTTTTCAATCAAAACTCATGTTCATAAAAATTATTAAAGAAAATCACAACCAAAAAGTGGGTTTTTAAGGATGATGACTGTATTTATCTACCTTATTTGAAAAGGAAACTAGAAATCTTGAACCAAATTTAAGAAATTATATAATTAATTCATTCGTCCTCCAGGACCCAGCCTTTTTTCTGAGTCGTGACGTAGATATTACTCGATTCTATCAAGTTTCTACATATTATCGGTAATGCCTGTCTTGACTCACGGTCTCTGGGAGTCAAAAAAAAAAAAATTGAAATTAAAATGATGATTTCTAGTTTTCTCGAAAATTGGGAGAGTAATTAGATGAGCGTAGCGAAGATTTTCATTCCATATACCGAAAAATTTTGGGCTTGGTTTTTATGTTTTTTTTTTTTTTTTTGTGTAATTTTGTACGCGGCATACAGGTCAGGAAAAAGTTTCAATCAACTCGAAACTTTTTTTACAAATTGGTGTTATACCAGAATAGGTTGGGATTGTTTTTCAGAAAAATCGGTCAAACGGATTTTCCGGAAAAAAATCGGAAAGTATGGAAATTCCCCATAAGAATAGGCAAGGGGAGAAATACTTGGAATTTTATTTTTTTCAAAAGCTCTCAAATTTATACTGAGTGTGGGAAGAACTATCATACACATTCAAAGCGACTTATGGAACAATCGGGTGTGAAACAACGAAGAAAACGCATTTTTAATGTACTTTTTTACACATCAATAAAAGCAATTAAGAAACTATTAAATGTGAGCAACAAGTGTCACCAATAAATTAAAACGTTTAAAATCTGTGATGGATATGAAGAAGGCACTGGTTTAATTGTTTGGAAACCAAGGTCCATATACCAACAGACAGCCGCGGTTTTTAAACCTTTGAAGTGATCCATGGCCTGTATATGTGCATTGAGCTGACCAAATGTTCTTAATTCTACATTTCCATACTTCTAAGCTCATCTCACAACGCATATAAGGCGTTTTCCTAGTAGGACCCAACATGCGTTGAGGGGGTGCGTGCAAGGTGCTTATAAAAATTAAGAAATTCACCTTCACTAATTTGTTTCCATGTTCAAAAACCAGTGTGATTGAATTAGAAGTTCACATCTCCAAGATAATGTTATGCTCTTTAAAATAATTATGGCATTTTATTTTTGTGAATTGAGAGACTTGTGAGATGATACGTCAATGAATTTTATCACATTCTTTTTATTCATTGACGTATTATCTTGAAACTGATTGAATTCACTGAAATAGAATGTCATATTAATTAAAGAGCATAACATTAACTTGGAGATGTGAACTTTTCATTCAATTATACTGATTTTTGAACATGGAAAAAAATTAGTAAAAGTGTATTTCTCTAATAATTTATCATTTGAATATATATATATATATATATATATATATAGGCCCTATATATATATGTTCTGGTGAAGGTTTTGAGGGCTGATGGTTGATGGTAATGTCACACTTTGCGGATTGCCCTTTCTGGAAACAGTTGGCGCCAACTTACCATATAACATCACTATATATATATATATATTTATATATATATATATATATATATATATATATATATGTATTTATATATATATATATATATATATATATATATATATATATATATATATATATATATATATATATATATATTATATATAAATACATCATGTACAAAATCCCAACTTGAACAGACAGCAGTTATTGGTTGACGTGTGTACGTTATTGCTTACATCTTCATAAATCTTGCTAATATCCATCTATTATTATTAATGAGGGATAAAATAATAAAAACCCTCATCCGACATTCTCAGGATTTATAAATCACGCGAAATCCTATTAAAGGGACTCTTGTCAACAACTGACGTCACAGATGTGACCTCATGACTGTTGATTGGTTAATTAATGACTGTGACGTTTTAATTAATATACATGACTGGAATTACTATATAGATAAATATAATTATTCATTCCAAGTATTATAATTGAATTGATTATTGTATTATATGTTAATTACAATGTCACTGTAATCATGTAGACCTCGGAGCATCCCCAATGCATATATATAACACCGGCACATGTAGCGCAGTGGTTAACGTGCTCGCTTCATGTGATCCGGGAGACGAGGGGAATTTCCCCGCCGCCGACCATCTTTACAGGGGTTTTTCATGGTTTCTCTCTGTAGTCTAGGCTAATGCCGGGATGGTTCTCACAATAAGTCGGCCACGACAGCTTCCTTCCCACTATCCTTCTCATTATCCAAGAACCTTTATCTCATCATCCCATCATCTCATTAATCATCCATCCGACGCCATTAGATCTCAGTTATCATAACAGTGCGTCGTTAAACCAAACATAGAAAAAATAAAAATGAATAAATACGCTTTATAGTTTAAACCATGATAAAGTCAAATTCTGACATGCTTGAATACAAACACTTTTCATTACTGTTAATTTTATTCATAATTTCTTATTCATGTTTTGTTTTCTCAAGACCCCATATTACCAATAGTAAAAATGTGTTAATTGAGCTAATTAATCAATTGCAGTACAAAAATAACATTGTTTACCAAGAGTAATAACAAGCTAAAAATGCACTATTATCGCTTAATCAACAAATTTATCAGACGAGCTTTAGCGAGGATTCAATTTGACATACTGAAAACAATTTGTGTTCGTTTTTTTTCTTTTTTTTTTTTTTTTTTTTTTTTCGGTTCTTCATAGGTCAAACGGCTACAGCTATCGACTTCAAACTTTTTTCAATATGGTTCCTCATCTAACTTAGATCTGTATAGTTTTGTGGCATTATCGAGGGTGACCTTTTTTTTTATGAATTTTAGAAATTTCAAGAATACCCATTAAAATAACATGGCGGGAAAAAAAAATATTTTCCAAAAAAATGAAATTTTGCGAGAAGTTGAATTACATTTTGATACACATTTCTAAAAAATTTCAGCCTGATCGGGTCGGCCATTTTGAAGAAAAAAAATAAAATGTGCTAAATTGGTACCACTCGAAGCAGTTCTTAACCATTACTACCCATACTATCACCATCCGCTCGTCTAACAACGCACATATGGCGTTTTCCTAGTCATTCGTAATACCGGGCCTAATACAAGTTCGTTGAATCACGGACTGTTTTAATAATTATCAATGTAAACAAATGTGCAATTCAGTTAATGAAGCTTATGTTAATTAGTCAGTATATATCTCTCTTATCAGTCACTATCATAATTATTTTTAATTTTTTTACTGCCCAGATGATGCATATAACATTTCTCATTGCGTCATTACTTAGAACTTTATTACCATATTATACTATTCATCTCACTGTATTTAATATCCCATGTAATTAATTCTTAATTAATTAGCTATATGTTAATGAATGTAAGAAAAACGACACTAGACTTGTTATTATAATTATCATCTATTGCCAAGCGCGAGGGGGCACTCGTGGAGGCCATACCCTGTGCGCTTGTGCAGGCTCAAGCTGTTGGTGGAGGAGCCGTGTTCAACACCATGCAAGGTCGACGATCTTCTACGTCTTTGCTCTCATTCTTGTTCACTAGGAAAACGCCATATATGCGTTGCTAGACGAGCGGATAGTAATAGTATGGGTGAAAATGGGTAAAAACTGCTTCGAGTGGTACCAATCTAGCACATTTTATGTTTTTTCTTCAATATGGCTGACCCGATCAAGCTGAAAATTTCCAGAAATGTGTATCAAAATGTGATTCTACATCATGCGAAATTTCATTTTTTTGAAAAATAAAAATATCTTCTTTTTTTCTATATATTCTATATCTATTTTTATATATATATATATATATATATATATATATATATATATATATATATATTTATATATATATATATATATATATATATATATGTATATATATACATATATATATATATATATATATATATATATATATATATATATATATATATATATATATATATATATAATATATATATATATATATATATATATATATATATATATATATATATATATATATATATATATATATATATATATATATATATATATATATATATATATATATATATATATATATATATATATATATATATATATATATATATATATATATATATATATATATACTGGGTTTAACGACGCACTGTTATGATAGCGAGGATCTATTGGCGTCGGATGGATGATTAATGAGATGATGGGATGATGAGATAAAGATTCTTGGGTAATGTGAAGGAAGCGGTCGTAGCCGACTTATTGTAGGAACCATCCCGGCATTAGCCTGGACTACAGAGGGAAGCCATGAAAAACCTCTGTGAAGATGGTCGGCGGCGGGGATCGAACCAGGTCATAATTCCCCTCATCTCCTGGATCACATGAAGCGAGCGCGTTAACCACGGCACTGCATGTGAGTAAATGCAGAGAGTACAGAAGTGTCGTATCGGCAGGGGGTGTGGCTCGTGTAAGCCACTATAGACACCACGTGGTACGAAGTAGGCCTACTCCCATTAATTAATACTAGGAAAACGCCATATATGCGTTGTTAGACGAGCGAATAGTAATAGTATGGGTACAAATGTGTTAAAAACTGCTTCGAGTGGTACCAATTTAGCACATTTCATGTTTTCTCTTCAAAATGGCTGACCCGATCAAGCTGAAATTTTTCAGAACTGTGTATCAAAATATAATTCAACTTCACGCAAAATTTCATTTTTTTGAAAATAAAAATATTACCTTTTTTCCGCTGTGTTATTCTAATGGGTATTTTTGAAATTTCTAAAATTCATAAAAAAAAAGAAGTTACCGCTTGATAATGCCACAAAACTATACAGATCTAAGTTAGATGAGGAACCATATTGAAAAAAGTTTGAGGTTGATAGCTGTAGCCGTTTGACCTGTGAAGAACCGACAAAAAAACAAAAAAAACGAAAAAAAAATAATAATAAAAAAAAAACGAATACCGTACCAATTTTTATTCTGTATGTCAAATTGAATCCTCGATAAAGCTCGTCTAATAAATATCAAGTGTTATCGATGCACTGTCCTATTGGCACCGGTGAATAATATATAAGATGATGGAATGATGAAATCCCTCCGTAGTCTAGGCTAATGCCGGGATGGTTCCTACAATGAGTCGGCCATGACCGCTTCCTTCCCACTACCCAAGAACCTTCATCTCATCATCCCATCATCTCATCAATCATCCATCCGACGCCAATAGATCTGGCTATCATCACAGTGCGTAGTATATAAAACAAATATATATAAAAAAAATAATTTTATTATGTGTTTTTCTGGATAGTGGGCAGGAGTCGGTCGCGTCATGGTGCATTCATGTGAGTTATCTGAGTGACAGAGAAGAAACACGAATGGTGATCGACCGAGGCGGGAATCGAACTCTGGTCTCCTGACTTCACACACACACACACACGTAGACGTGTAATTGTATTCTGTGGGCCGTGGTTTTAGTTTGTACAAGTTGAAAATAATACAAACGTAGGCCTACAAGTCAAACGTTGAAACATAACATAACCTGGAAGTATTTGTCAATTACCTTGAAAAACACATTAGAGCTACTAAGATGGCAAGTGAATTGTTTTCATTGTACTATCAGAAATATCTTCTCACTTTCCAACCATTCATACACTGAGCACATATTTATGTAATCATACTAGGAAAACGCCATATATGCGTTGTTAGACGAGTGGATAGCTATAGTATGGGTACAAATGGGTAAAAACTGCTTCGAGTGGTATACCAATTTAGCACATTTTATGTTTCTTCTTCGAAATGGCTGACCAGATCAAGCTGAACATTTCTAGAAATGTGTATCAAAATGCAAATAATCTCCACGCAAAATTTCGTTCTTTTGGAAAATATATATATATATATTTTTTTTCCGTCATGTTATTCTAATGGGTATTCTTGAAATTTCTAAAATTTATAAAAAGAAATGTTACCGCCCGATAATGCCACAAAACTATACAGATCTAAGTTATATGAGGAACTATATTTTAAAAAGTTCGAAGTTGATAGCTGTAGCCGTTTAACCTGTTGAGAACCGACAAAAAACATGAAAAAAAAAAAAAAAAAAAAAAGAACACCGATTTTTTTCAGTATGTCAAATTGAATCCTCGCTAAAGCTCGTCTAATTACAAAGAAGTACAAGGGAAGGGGTAAGAATGGAAGTGGAAAAAGTGGATAGAGAAGCAGGTAAATATGGATACATACAAAGAACGACGCCGGAATGGAATGAATTGGAAGAAGATATCAAGAATATAACGAAGATTGGTGATTTGAGAAGAGAGCTGAGAAAAAAAAAACAAAGTATAATTTTATTGAGTATGTTTGATTGGATGAGCGAAGCGAAGACTCAATTACACTTGACCCGAAAAAAATGTACGGTACATGTTTTTTTTTTTTGTTTTTTTTTTTTTTTCTTTCCTTTTTTTTTTTTTCGTTCGCGCTCTACAGGTCAAACGAAAATTCAAATTCAATTGAAACTTGGCAAGCCCAAGTGTCATCATCTGGATTGAATCTCATTGATTTTTATGCGCAATCGATTGCACCACTTCTGAGAAAACTAATTTTCCATTTTCCAAATTACCCATAAGAATAAGCCGGAGAAAAATTTTCGTACAAAAAATGTCCTTCAAAAAAATTAAAATTTTCACCGAATTTCAATATAATAATGATACACATGATTCCAAACTTTCACTGGAATCCAATAGGTCATTTAGATATAAAAAATGATTTAATGACATTTTTATACATCATTCAAAGCTATTAAGAAAACCAATTAAATCCAAGCAACAAGTGTCACCAATTATTGAAGAACTATTAAAACAAAGCCTTCTTTATTATCAAAGATATTATTTAGAATGAGTAATGAATATAATTGGATCTCAAGGTGTATATATTGTATCTTAGATTGCATCTAATATTTCCTTCATGATGAGAATAGTCTACGAAATAAATCAACCGAATGAAAACATTAATTTTTAATTTGAATGCCGTCAAAACATCAACTTGATTTAACTTTTTGAAATAATTCAGTTTCATTCTTATTAGCTCATCCATCAACGCGGAAACACATAACGCGTTTTCCTAGTTGTAATTTCATGAGAGTAATCATTGCCACCTGTTTTAAGAACAACCTGTAATCAGTGAATAAAATAACTAAACAAAATCGTGAAAATGAATTTCTCTGATCGTGTTTATTCCACCGTCATGCACCCCCTTGAAATGTCACTCCTCGCTCATTGGATGAGCGTAAGCGAAGATTTCCAGCCGCCCCGGTAGCCAAGTCAACTATCGCTAGCGGTAGTAACTGAAGTCACTGTTGGGCGTGGGTTCGAGTCCCGCATAAGGCATGGGTTTTTGAAAGCGTCCTTTCATCTGTCATCACTTCATCGTTTCATTATCACTCGCTCATTCGTACCCCCGTATAACCTAGCTGTTGGTGGGGTCGTTATCAACATTAAAAAAAAAAAAAAAAAAAAAATCCATCCCACTCTTACGTAGCTTTGTCTGCGTGTATTGTGTGTTTTTGTTTGTTTGTTTGTTTGCACTGCACAGGTCGCAGGGTTTGACCGATCGACATGAAACTTGTTCTATATACGCAAACTTATCCAACTTAGAACTGTATAGTTTTTGGGTCATATCTGTTGAGCCATTTTTGAGAAACATCATCTCAAAGTTTCTAAAAACCCTATAAGACTGCCGCTCTCGTTAGCGCAGTCAGCTGAGGCACGCTTCGGACACTGAAGCGAACCGTTGGGCGTGGGTTCGAATCCCGCATGAGGCATGGGTTTTTGTAAGCGTACTTTCACTCATCATTACTTCACAGTTTCATTATCAGCTGGTCATTCGTACCCCCGTACAACCTAGCTGTTGGTGGGGTCGTTAAGCAAACAATAATCAATCCTATAAGATCAGGCTGGGCGGAAGAAAATGAGTAATAAAATCTCTCGAATATGATTTTTCGGACGTTTTGAAGAAGAAAATAATCAAATAAATGTTTTTCGTTAATCGAATAGATGAAAATAATAGCAGAAAAATGTTGCAGTGATAGTTTCACGGCTCCCTAGATTCGTTGGTATCTAATGATATATATATTATATAACTTATGCGTCAAGGTGTGTAGAGTTTTAGATTATACTCTATATAGACATCTCGCTCATCTTACAACACACATCCTGCGTTTGCCTGGTCTAATAATAATTCATCCGGTTAAGAAATTTCATTCCGAAAAATAAATATAATTAATATCCTCTAACAGCTGACTGTTTTCCAACTAGTCGAGACACAAGATTATCCCACAAGATCAACACCACGATTGACCGTCTTCCCCATCAATCACCTCTAACGCTCGGCCGTCCCGACCCGGAAACGGAACACAGACACCCGAAACTTGTCTGTTATCTCATTGTTATATAACACGTGACAACCGCATTCCTCGTTCAGCGCCATTCGAGCCAATTGGCGCGTTATTGTCGCAACAACTGGAACTGGGTCAGTAGCACGCCGCGCGGCGCGTGACGGCCACGACCGGCTGTCCGCTGGTAGGAGGCGTGATGACGGTCGGGGGTGTCGCGAACCAATCAGGCGGTCTTACGTTGGTAACATTGTGATAGCTGGGCCGGGGTTTTATTACTTGAATGTTTATCAAATGATAATTGTGTTTGGGGCCGGTTTTCAGTGAGATAACGTATTAATTAAAATAAAAGTAAGAGTATAATTTGATAGAGGCCTATTGGAAAATTATAGCTGGTTTTGGCAGCCTGAAGCCAGATTGAAAACAATACGGTTGTACGATTTTTTTATTTATATTGTGTTTAACGACGCACTGTTATGATAACTGAGATCTAATAGCGCCGGATGGATGATTAATGAGATGATGGGATGATGAGATGAAGGTTCCTGGATAATGGGAAGGAAGCGGTCATGGCCGACTTATTGTAGGAACCATCCCGGCATTAGCCTAGACTACAGACGGAAACCATGAAAAACCTCTGTAAAGATGGTCGGTGGCGGGGATCGAACCGTGTCCGAAAACCCCTCGCCTGCCGGATCACATGAAGCGAGCACATTAACCACTACGCTGTATGTGCCGGTATTTTGGTACGGATTTTTCCGTTCCGTTAAGTGACGTGAACTAATATACGTTTACTGAGTGGTTCCTGTAAGGTACTTGACGGAAAATACGGTGCAGCTGTAGGCCTACTATGAATCATTCGTAATATTGAAAAAGTATTGAGATTATATATATATATATATATATATATATATATATATATACATATATATATATATATATATATATATATATATATATATATAATATAACAATATACACATAGAACTCCTGATCCGTACCGTGTGGAAGTAATCACTACCGCTCATCCAATTAGTATCCCAGAATAATACATTTCATCTGATGAGTAAAAGTAACTTACAAAGAAAGGTATTTCTTACAAAATAACAATCATGTTTATTTAATGATCTTCTGAAACGTTTTTCCTTCATTGGATGAGCGTAGCGATTACTTCCATTTCACCTGCCGCAAAAAAGGAGGCTTCGTTTTTATGATTGTTTTTTATGTAATTTTGTACGCGGGATATAGGTGAGAAAAAATACCTGTCGTCTTCAAACTTAGTTCTATATTTATGTTATTTCAAAGTTGGTATCTTTTCATAAAAATCGGTTGAACGGTTTGTCCGAAAAAAATTGGAAAGTTTGGTAAATCCCCGTAACAATAACCCAGGGGAAATAATTAAAAAACGATTATTTTTCAAAAGCTCTCAAATTCACACAGAATATGAAAACAACTGTCATACACATTTTAATTATTTATACAACACTCGGATGAGAAATAACGAAGAAAACGCAATAAAAGTATACATTTCATCGAATATCAGGATCAAAACATGTAATGCAAAGTGTATATGAGACAGGTTGCTCTATACAGGGCCGGCTCGTGATGTTTTTGCGCCCTGGGCGACATATGAGTAGATTTTATAAATTCGAGGGCGAAGCTTGAGACGATACGCGATCCTAGTTTGCCGATCGCGATGGTGATGGAAGGGGGCAGGGGATATTAGTGGAAAAGAAAATGTCATATACGAACAGTGGTGCAAAGGTCCGTTGATGCGAAGCCGGCGACCCGCAGGGGGGAAAAGGGGGAAGGCCCCCTTTCTGGCCCCGCAGGGATTTTTTAAAAATTACACCTTTTTTAATATGGTTTAACGTGTTTCAGATGAGATTTAGATGCCCAAATTAATTTTTTAATAGAACTAGAGATGTCTAACTGATATTTGCCAATCACAGGTCTGTTACTACAGAGTCCCATTCCCCGGGCAAGGACTTAATTGTGAGCCCCAAAACTGGGTGTGCATAGTGAAAGTGAATGCAAGTGAAGAAGGTATGAAGCCCCGCAGGGAAATTTTTGAAATGTTCTCTTTTTATATACGACTCTACGAGTTTTGAGAACTACACGAAATTTCTGGAAGTCATGGATTCTTTAGTGTGGACGCAATGTGGAAAACGTCCTAGATATCGCTAGTTCGCGCTAAGCAACTTTAATCTTCTATTGATGTGGAGAGATTACTCAAATCGATAGTCGTATTCAATTTATATATAATTCAAGAACGTATTTTGCCATTAAAGCGCTAGTATATTTTCGCGCCCCTGGAAATGTTGCGCCCTGGGCAGCCGCCCAGGTCGCCCAGCCCACGGGCCGGCCCTGGCTCTATAAATAGCAACAAGTTGCAGGTAAGGTTTTTCAGCGTTTGAAATAATCCAAGGTTTGTAGATGTAGATTGAGCTGACAGAGTATTTTACAATTTCACATTTCCATACTTCTACGCTCATCTCACAACGCATGTACTGCGTTTTCCTATAGTTATATTTATTATATCATCTTCTCACCTTTCTGTCGTAATCTCGAGTGTGCCGTGAAAGTGGCAATTAGCAGTTGACCTTTGACCTGTTGACAGCTGGTCACTGTGACACTCGGCTAGCACTTCTTGCGCATCCCACTACAAGCTGAAACTAGATTCAAACCAGGAAAACGCAGTAGGCCTACATGCGTTGTGAGATGAGCGTAGAAGTATGGAAATGTGGAATTAGAAAATACTCAGTCAGCTGAATCTACATCTACAGACCTTGGATTACTTCAAACGCTGAAAAACATTACCTACAACTTGTTGCTATTTATAGAGCAACCTGTCGCATATACACTTTGCATTACTTGTTTTCATCCTGATATTCGATGAAATGTATACTTTTATTGCGTTTTCTTCGTTATATCTCATCCGATTGTTGTACAAATGATTGAAAATGTGTATGATAGATGTTCATATTCTGTATGAATTTGAAAGCTTTTGAAAAACTTCCGTTTTTCAAGGATTTTCCGTTTTTTCCCCTAGGTTATTCTTATGGGGATTTTCCGAATAGAAAAAAAAGATCCGCATAAACCGTTCAACCGATTTTTCTGAAAAACAATCTGAACTTATAATTCTGGTGAGAGGTCAATATAAAAAAAAACTCAAAAACGAACACCATTTTTTTTCATTATTACAAATTGAATCCTCGCCAAAGCTCGTCTAATGAATGGAATCAAATTTAATCATATTTGGCTTGGCGAATCTAAGTTAAGTGAAATCCACCCACATAGATGTATGAAATATTTCGTTATGTATTGATGTATCAAGGTCAGTTAGATGAGCGTAGCGAGGACTTCCATTTCACATACCGAAAAATTTGAGCTTCGTTTTCATTTATTCATTTTATTTTATTTTTCATTTTTTTTCTAATTTTGTAAGCGGCATATCACGACACGAAAACAGGTCAGGAAAATTCACCAATCGACCGCAAACTTATTTGAATATTGGTTTCACACCATAATAGTTTGGGATTGTTTTTAAGAAAAATTGGTTGTACGGTTTTACCTTTGAAAGCTTGGAAAATCCCCATAAGAATAACCCAGGGGGCAAATACTTGAACAAATAAAATTATCCAAAAGCTTTCAAATTCACACAGAATCTGAAAACAACTATCATACACATTTTCAATAATTTAAACAACACAACGAAGAAAACGCAATAAAAGTATAATATCTATAAAGTATAAGTATAGTATCTATCACTGCAACATTTATCTGCTAAGATTTCTATCTTTGTATTCGATCAATAAAAAACATGTAGTTTATCATTTTTTTAAAATCGGCTGGTCCGAATTGCACACACATTTTTAATAATGTGTATCATTGTCGTATTCACATTTGAGGAAAATTTGAATTATATTGTAGAGATTTTATTCTTGAATTTTTTCCGCCCAGCCTAATCTTATGGGGTTATTAGAAAAGTTAAGATGATTTTTCTCAAAAATGATCCAACCGATTTGACTAAAAAACTATACATTTCTGAGTTGAATAAGTTTGCCTGAACAAAGAAGGTTTCATGTTGATCAGTCAAACCCTGCGACCTTTGCAGTGCTTACAAAAAAAAGAAGAGAAAAAACACACAGACAAAGCTTTATAAGAGTCGGATGGAAATCTTCGCTAACCCTCATCCAATAATAGCAAACGAATGAAATGAAACATCTAAATGACTGAATATGGCATATAAATGTCTAGCAGAATCCATAATTAGATGAGCGTAGCGAAGACTTCCATTTCACATACCGAAAGAAAATGGGATTCGTTTTTATGTTTTTTTTTTTTTTTTTTTTTGTGCGCGGCATACAGGTCAGGAAGATCGACTGCAAACGTTTTTCGAAAATTGGCCTTACACCAGAATAGGTTGGTATTGTTAAAAAAAAAGGTAAAACGGTTTTCCTGGGAAAAATTTGTGAAATTTGTCAAATCCCCGTAAGAATAACCCAGGTGGAAAATAGTTCGAAACGAAAATTTTCCAAAAGCTTTCAAATTCATACAGAATATGAAAAAACTATCATACACATTTTCAATCATTTGTACAACAATCGGATGAGACATAACGAAGAAAACGCAATAAAAGTATACATTTCATCAAATATCAGGATCAAAACATGTAATGCAAAGTGTATATACGACAGGTTGCTCTATAAATAGCAACAAGTTGCAGGTAAGGTTTTTCAGCGTTTGAAGTAGTCCAAGGTCTGTAGATGTAGATTGAGCTGACAGAGTATTTTCTAATTCCAGATTTCTATACTTCTACGCTCATCTCACAACGCATGTACTGCGTTTTCCTAGTAGGCCTATATAAATAATTTGAAATGCGAGTAAAAGTTGATCAAGTGTGACGTATTTGCGATCAGTAGACTTATTACGGCACACATCTTCAAACTGTTGCTTGAAACAATTACGCAAAATCAAGCCGAACTTCGCCAATAATTCCATCTATTCTTGCAATCTTCCATCGCTCGCCGTCTCGGAACGGTCGAGCGTCTAGTGACACTAGCATGAGAGAGACGGTCGATCGGAACCTTCACACGTGTGGTGGTCAAACTTGAATATGTGCGATGACATAACTGATAGCCGAATCACCATGACTCGACATAACCGTCAGTTATAAGACGAGAGTCACTAACCACCTGTTAGCAAACACTCTTGATACGGTCAAACATTTGCATGAAGCTGACGAGTTGAAGGTAATTTAATTCATGTATATATATATATATATATATATATATATATATATATATATATATATATATATATATATATATATATATATATATATATATATATATATATATATACACTGGGTTTAACGACGCACTGTTATGATAACTGAGATCCAATGGCGTCGGATGGATGATTAATGAGATGATGGGATGATGAGATGAAGGTTCTTGGATAATGGGAAGGATAGTGGGAAGGAAGCGGTCGTGGCCGACTTATTGTAGGAACCATCCCGACATTAGGCTAGACTATAGAGGGAAACCATGAAAAACCCCTGTGAAGATGGTCGGCGGCGGGGATCGAACTGGGTCATAATTCCCCTCATCTCCCGGATCACATGAAGCGAGCGCGTTAACCACGGCACTGCATGTGAGTAAATGCAGAGAGTACAAAAGTGTAGTATCGGCAGGGGGTGCGGCACGTGTAAGCCACTATAGGCACCACGTGGTATGAAGTAGGCCTACTCCCATTAATTAATACTAGGAAAACGCCATATACGCGTTGTTAGACGAGCGAATAGTAATAGTATGGGTAAAAACTGCTTCGAGTGGTACCAATTTAGCACATTTCATGTTTTTTCTTCAAAATGGCTGACCCGATCAAGCTGAAATTTCCAGAAATGTGTATCAAAATGTAATTCAATTTCACGCAAAATTTCATTTTTTCGAAAATAAAAATATTACTTTTTTTCCGCCGTGTTATTCTAATGGGTATTTTTTAAATGTCTAAAATTCATAAAAAAAAAGTTACCACCCGATAATGCCACAAAACTATGCAGATCTAAGTTAGATGAGGAACCATATTGAAAATAAGTTTGAAGTTGATAGCTGTAGCCGTTTGACCTGTGGAGAACCGACAAATAACATGAGAAAAAATCATAAAAACGAACACCAATTGTTTTCAGTATGTCAAATTGAATCCTCGCTAAAGCTCTTCTAATAAAGAATACAATTATCATGTCTGTTTGGATATGGTGATTTTACCCATTTATCAGAGGGGGGCCTCTCATCATCTCCAGCCCACAAGTCTAGCACACATGTCACTGCTTACGTCACGGTTATGACCGCTGTTATGACCAGCCGGGCGAAATCAACAGTTGTGAAAATATAAAACCAATTAGTACATTACGTGTTGGCCTCTCAACAAGTGCCAGTCAGCGAGAATCTGTCTGCAAGTCGGTTTTTAAATGGGTCTAAAAGTGACCAATGGGAACGTCATGACTCAGTTACCGACCCGTGCTATGATATGATAAAGTAGCAACATACAAAGATATGTCTGTGTGGCGCTATTGTTAGCATAGCTGCCTAACGTTTTCGAGGATCCATGGTTCGACTCCCGCCGCCAATCTTATCTAATTACCAATACCAATCTAATACCAATCTAATACCAATCTAATACCAATCTATGTTTTTTTGTTGGTTCTCCACTGGTCAAACGGGTACAGCTATCAACTTCAAACTTTTTTCAATATGGATGCTCATCTAACTTAGATCTGTATAGTTTTGTGGCATTATCGGGGGGTATCTTTTTTTTATGAATTTTAGAAATTTCAAAAATACCCATTAGAATAACACAGCGGAAAAAAGGTAATTTTTTTTTTTTCAAATGAAATTTTGCGTGAAGTTGAATTACATTTTGATACACATTTCTAAAAAATTTCAGCTTGATCGGGTCAGCCATTTTGAAGAAAAAACATAAAATGTGCTAAATTGGTACCACTCGAAGCAGCTTTTACCCATTTTCACCCATACTATTACTATCCGCTCGTCTAACAAAGCATATATGGCGTTCTCCTAGTATAACTAAATTTTATACCAAAAGTTCATATCAAATTTTGTCTATCACCATTGTTTTAATATGTTCAAAATTGTGAACTTTCGATTTAATTATGTGTCTATTTGTTCATTTGTATCTTTCTGTCTACTACCTGTATGTAATTGTTGTAGTACTTACATGTAAGCATTGAGTGTCAATAAAATGGTTTCAAATTGAATTAATTGAATTGCCAGCGTTTTACGCGTTTTTTGCGTTTTTACTTTTAGACGCTGTTAGGCTACTTCTTTTTCCTTGCAAAATAACTATCAAATGTTGACTATAGCGCAGGGTTATGATTAAGTATATATATATTTTATTATTTAACCACAGAAACAGAAAAATACACAAAAATGTTGTGATATACTACTATTATTTTCAGTCCCATTTAAAAACCGGCTTACAGAAATGTTTCCCTGCCGGTCTCTTCGACGGCCTCGGTCAATGATATATGAGAGGTTATTTTATTCGGTGTTTTTGAATAGTGGGAAGGCGTCGGTCGTGGCCTGTTGCTATGGAACCATCCCATATTATTGACCAATCCCCGGTCTCCTCAATGACGGTTCAGTGAACTAGCCACTCGATCACTCGTCTCAGTATAATATAATGTAAAATATTTGAAAAATTGAGATGGTATATTTCAAACCGGCACATTAAGCTCAGTGGTTAACGCGCTTGCTTCATGTAATCCGGTAGGTGAGGGGAATATCAGACCTGGTTTGACTTTGAACCCCGCCGCCGTCCATCTTTACAGGGGTGCATCATGTTTTCCCTCTGTTATAGTCCAAGCTAATGCCGGGATAGTTCCTACAATAGAGACCACGACCGCTTTCCTCCCTTTATCCTTCTCATTACCCAAGAACCTTCATCTCACCATCCCATCATCTCATTAATCATCCATCCGACGCCATTAGATCTCAGTTAGCACCACTGTGCGTCGTTAAACCCAATATAAAAAGGATACAGTAAAGAAATACTTTCAAGATCAAGGTGAACATATTTCGTTCGAGAATATATTTCATACGGCTAGGCAAACGCAGGATATGCGTTGTAAGATGAGCGAGATATCTCTCTCTCTCTCTCTCTCTCTCTCTCTCTCTCTCTCTCTCTATATATATATATATATATATATATATATATATATATATATATATATATATATATATATATATATAGGCCTATATATATATAAAAGTATAATCGTACCCTCTACACACCTTGATTCAAACAGAATAAACTCTTCTCTGTTACTATCGAATCAAGGGAGCCGTGAATCCATCCCTACAATATTTTTCTGCTATTATTTCTCTCTATTTGATGAATAAAAAACTTTTTTAACATTGTTTTCTTTAAAATGGCCGATCCGAATTGCATACAAATTCATGATAGTGTTGCGTGTATTCAGTGACATTTTGAAGTTACTTGGAGGGATTTTATTCCTCAAATTTTCTTGCTCAGCCCAATTTAATGGGTTTTTTAGAAACTTTGAGACGGTTTTTCACTTTTTCTCAGAAGTGGTCCAACCGATTGAATTAAAAAACTACACACTTCGAAGTTGGATAAGTCTACGTTGACAGAAAAAGTGTCATGTCGATCGGTCAAACCCTGCGACCTGTGCAGTGCTTACAAACAAACAAAAACACAAACAAAGCTCCATAAGAGTGGGATGTAAACAGTGCTGAATCCAGGCATACCTGCGGGGGGCCTTGCCCCCCGCGGCTCGTCGTTTGCCCCCCGCGGCTCGTCGTTTGCCCCCCCGAGATAAGAACAATAAGCACTATAGTGTATTTTTTGAGAAACTTGTATTTTGGGTTCTAAAAATATTTGTGAAAATTAAAAAGTATCAGGAATTTACTATTTATTACTGAGGAAAAAGCTAGATGTTATTCATTTGTATTGTTATTTGTCATTCTGCCCGTGAATCCTGGTAAGTGACACCTCAAATATCAGAAGAGGCTGGAGCCATATGGATCAGTCGAGTGTACACTGCCGGTACCCGTTATATTGTAATTACCTCTTAGCATATTAGTAAGAATTAGTATAGCATAATCCTCATGATAAACTGACTTCAAAATTAAAAAACTGCGTATTTTAAATTTATATATATATATATATATATATATATATATATATATATATATATATATATATATATATATATGCAGGCCTAAGGTTATCATGCTTAATTTTGTGTACGTATCCCTTGCCCCCCCGGAAAACACAAAAGCTCCCCCGCAACAAAATCTTTGAATTCAACACTGGATGTAAATCTTCGCTAAATATTCCACTCATCTCACAACGCATCCTACGCTGCCTTTTCCTATTTCCTATAACCACTGGTTGATGACGTCATCATGTTCACGGCTATCGGCCGACAAGATCCGCGCTGTCGCAACATTCACTCCCCACTTGCGACCAAGTAGCGCGTTTCCGAGGAGAAACCCAGCACCTTACGTCACAACACGCCCTGACGCGACGACCGGGGGTCTACACGCATCTACACACACAACCACACGCGGGTTCCGAACATTTAACAGACTCGACCACTTGTTGGATCTTGATCGGGCCTTAATACCTACAATCGGTTAATAGTGGAATTTCTACGGATAAGTTTTTGTCCTCAATATTCCATTCTGAAATTTGAAGAGAAATAAAAACTACTTTCATCGTCTCATAAGACTGTGTGATAAAACGCTCTGTGTGTGGACAGAAATTAATTGCGTGTGATAGGCTTATAGTCTAGACAGGGGTCTTCAAACTGCGGGCCGCGGCCCAACACCGGCCCGCCATAGTTTATTAGACGAGCTTTAGCGAGGATTCAATTTGACATACTGAACAAAATTGGTGTACGTTTTTTTTTATGTTTTTTTATGTTTATGGTTTTCCTCAGGTTAAACGGCTACAGCTATCAACTACAAACTTTTTTTCATTATGGTTTCTCATCTTACTTAAATTATATCTGTATAGTTTTGTGTCATTATCGGGGGGTAACTTTTTTTTATGAATTTTAGAAATTTCAAAAATACTCATTAGGATAACATGGCGGAAAAAAAAATATTTTTGTTTTCCAAAAAAATGAAATTTTGCGTGAAGTTGACTTACATTTTGATACACATTTCTAAAAAATTTCAGCTTGATCGGGTCAGTCATTTTGACGAAAAAACATAAAATGTGCTAAGTTGGTACGACTCGAAGCAGTTTTTACCCATACTATTACTATCCGCTCGTCTAACAACGCATATATGGCGTTTTCCTAGTATAGCTCCCCACAAGATGGCGCCGTGCTACTGTTGGCTGTTGGTACTTGGTAGAGCAATCCGTGTGGCCGTCACGCTGAGAAGTTTGGAGACCCCTGGTCTAGGAGATAGCCTGACGTAATGGAGAATGAGCTAGGAAGTTTGTTGTGACTAGAAAAACGTAGCTTATATACGTTATTAGAAGATGAGCGAGATATTTAGATGAAAGTGAGTTTTCTATCTTTTTTTAAAAAATTCTTCTTTCTTTTTTATTCCACATTACCATTACAGCAATAAGAGCCGATTGTACCAACTGATGATTAAATATTGATTAGTTAATCATTACTTAAGGTACAAAAATAACATTGGTAACCAAGGGTGATAACAAGTTAATTCGATGAGCGTTAGCGAAGAGTTTCCATCCCACTCTTACGGAGCTTTGTCTGTGTGTGTTTTTTTTGTTTATTGTGCGCACTACACAGGTCGCACGATTGGACTGTCACCAACTTAGAACTGTATAGTTTTTGGCTGTAATAGGTTCAAGCTTTTTTCAGATGGACCATTTCAAAGTTTTCAAAAACCCCATAAGAAATGGCTGGGCGGAAAAATCTTGAAAATCAATATTTTTCAAAAGAATTCAAAATTTTCCTAAACGTAACTACAACAATGATGCACATTATCACACACTCCTATTGGAATCGGACGAGCCGTTTTCAAGAAAATAATTATTCAGTGAATAAAGTTTAATTAATACATTATTTAGACATCTCGCTCATCGTACAACGCATATTCTGTGTTTGCCTAGTTTACTAATTTTTGATTAATTCACTAATCATCACGTGGTACAACCGGCTCTAAGTAGTATAACATCCACTAACATAACAGGGACGTCGTTAGGGGGTCCAATGGAGGGGGGGGGCACCAATCGACATTTCCACCCCACCAATAATTCAACAATATTTCATAATGACTAATTCATTTTTTTTCTAATGTTGCTTAATGACCCCACCAACAGCTAGGTTAAACGGGGGTACGAATGAGCGGGTGATAATGAAACTGTGAAGTGATGATAAGTGAAAGGACGTTTACAAAAACCCATGCCTTATGCGGGACTCGAACCCACGCCCAACGGTGACTTCAGTATCTACCGCTAGCGATAATTGACTTAGCCATCGGGGCGACTATGACTAATTCATGTTTTAATTAACGACTAGTGATGGGTGTGGCTTCTTGATCGGCCACCAGGATCTATGTAATTTCAAAACACCCTGATTGGTGTTTTAGAAAATGCTGCCTTATACCAGTCCACTTGATATGATGTGAACTTGTGTGACGTCAAGAGGGAAAGAAAACAAAAGTGATCAATTGTGAACCAGGCCTTACTTGATGCAAATTAATTAGACGAGCTTTAGCGAGGATTCAATTTGCCATACTGAAAAAATTGGTGTTCGTTTTTATTTTTTACATGGTGTAAAAAAAAAGAAAATATTTTTCTTTTCCAGAAAAATTATATTCTGCGTGAAGTTGAATTACATTTTGATACACATTTCTAAGACTTTTCAGCTTGATCGGGTCAGCCATTTTGAAGAAAAAACATAAAATGTGCTAAATTGGTACCACTCGAAGCAGTTTTTACCCATTTTTACCCATACTATTACTATTCGCTCGTCTAACAACGCATATATGGCGTTTTCCTAGTCAATAGAATAAATTAAGGCTTTATCAATATTATATTCCCACAGTAGGCCTAAAACTAAATCCTTTTGTTTTCGTATAAGTTATTTCATCATGATTGGTCTTCCAATCAGTCTCAATTGGCATTGCTAATATTGATGATATGCTGTGTATTGTTGTAGTGATAAGACTACTAGGAAAACGCCTAGTATCTTCACTATATCACAAAAGATCTTCACTGTAATTACAGTGCGTCATTATCCCAATATAAAAATAAATAACATAAAATATACAAATCCGATTTGTTCATAAAATGAAATCTTTCCAATTACGTCATACGTATAATGACTTATGACTGTGTTGTTTTGAAGTGATCTATATAATCACGCCAATGTAGCACAAACCTAACCGTTCGAGATCAGGTATTTTCCGTGCCGTTGTTTTGTTTCGAACGGAATGCGGCTGGTTTTCATCATCAAGTTTCAGTGAAGGGAAGTGATTGACGAGAAGAGGAAGTTGATCAACAAATCGAACTGTAATCGCTACAAATATATAATTAAATTAACTTGGAAAACGCCATATATGCGTTGTCAGACGAGCGAGTAGTAATAGTATTGGTAAAAATGGGTAAAAACTGCTTCGAGTGGTAACAATTTAGCACATTTTATGTTTTTTCTTCAAAATGGCTGACCCGATCAAGCTGAAAATTCTTAGAAATGTGTATCAAAATGTAATTCAACTTCACGCAAAATTTCATTTTTCTGGAAAATAAAAATATTTCCTTTTTTTCCCGCCATGTTATCCTAATGAGTATTTTTGAAATTTCTAAAATTCACTAAAAAAATGTTACCCCTCGATAATGCCACAGTACTATACCGATCTAAGTTAAATGAGGAACCACATTGAAAAAAAAAGTTTGAAGATGATAGCTGTAGCCGTTTGACCTGTGGAGAACCAACAAAAAAACATGAAAAAAAAAAAAAACAACACCTATTTTTTTCAGTATGCCAAATTGAACCCTCGTCAAAGCTCGTCTAATAACTCGAGATTGATGGCTTATTGCAAGAAACCCAGGGCCGTATTGATCCCCTAGGCCCACGTGGCCCGGGTCTAGGGGGGCATATTTTTGAGGGGTGGCAGCCCCTTAAATCAAATAATACTCGAATATAGATCATGCGTATATTCAGGGTGACAGCATTCATAGTTAGGCTCCACTTGCTACCAGTGTTGTCAAGTGGAAAGGGGATCACATTCTAAGAGTTACAGTAACCACCGCTAGATGGAGGAGCTTTGCATATTATAATTTGGACAAAATCTTGTTACATCACATATTTTGACAAAAGAAAATGGGAAGACTGTAAAATTACAGGCAAATCAGGATTTCAAATATTGATAAGCAAAGTTGAACTTGAAGATGTTCCTTCGTAATTTGTTTCTACTATCATACATTAACAATGAAAACATTCAAATAAGACACATTTTGATTCAATTGTTGCTCTATCATGAAATTATTTCCCAATATTCGACTACACCCATCTAATTGTGAGGGTATTATTGATTGATTGCAACGTGGTGTTTGTAGTTGTTGAGATATATGTTGCCAAAGTGCACCGCCCTGTAAATCTGTCCAAGATGCGGGCCACGAATTCTGTGGAGGTGCTATCACAATTACCAAAGGTATGCGGTTCTTTTATACAGGTCACTTTGAGCGGCAGCTATTAAGAGTGCATGGGAGTCGATTTAGCGGAATATCTGTTTTTGGTGATAACTTTTGAACGGTGTGAGATATCGCAATTCTGAAAACAAGGAAACACAGATATTATCAATACCTTCAAGATGGTGTCAGTAATAACTGTTCACCTCATAACGTCTAATTGTCAGTGTAATACAGCTAAAAATACATTTTTTTTTACCGGCACCTGCAGCGCAGTGGTTAACGCGTTCGCTTCATGTGATCCGGGAGGCGAGGGAAATTCCGAACCCGGTTCGATCCCCGCCGCCGACCATCTTTACAGAGGTTTTTCATGGTTTCCCTCTGTAGTCTAGGCTAATGCCGGGATGGTTCCTACAATAAGTCGGCCATGATCGCTTCCTTCCCATTACACAAGAACCTTCATCTCATCATCCCATCATCTCATTAATCATCCATCCGATGCCATTAGATCTGCGCTATCGTTACAGTGCGTCGTTAAAGCCAATAAAAAAGACATATTTTTCAACCTGACAAGCTTGGCAATTATATGATGTGAGATGAATAGTTATTGCTCAAATCATCTTCAAGGTATTGAACAAATTTGTGGTGAATATATTTTAGAAATTTGGTATCTCAGATCTTTCACATGGTTATCACCAAAACACAGATATTCCCGCCATATCGACTCCCATGCCTACACTTTGGCAACATATATTCAACAACTATTCAACAAATTATCAGGATTACATCACTTATATCATTATCTTTGGTGATCGTTATTGTATTGTTCATTGTCATAATTATCCCCAATACCGTTCTCTGTTTGTTGCAATCGTTTAATGCAAGTTATTTTCTGATTAGTATTTAGGTTTATTATTTAAGTTTGCTTACTTCCACATTCAAGTCAGCCATGGCTTTGTGGACCAGAGTGCTTGATTTTGTAAAGTGTTTACTATGTATTTTCTTTTTCTCAGTAAAAAAAAAAGAACTACAACACCACGGACTCAAGGTCAATTGCAATCAATCAATAATACCCTCACAATTAGATGCGTGTAGTCGAATATTGTTAAATAATTTCATGATAGAGCAACAATTGAATCAAAATGTGTCCACTTTGATAGTTTTCATTGTTCAATTCCCGGTTAACGAATGATGTAGAAACAAATTACAAAACCACATACTCAAGTTCAACTTTGCTTATCAAAGTTTGAAATCTTGATTCGCCCATTATTTCACAGTTTTCCTATTTTCCTTGGCCAAAACGTGTGATGTAACTAGATTTGTTCAAATTATGATATAAACACTCCACCATCTAGCGGTGGTTACTAGAACTCTTTGTATATTTTCCCTTTTCAATTTTACTACACTGGTGTAAGACTGTCTCACCATTCTGTAGTAACTGTTGCTATCTGATCAAACATGTCAATCATAACTCCAACAGTAACAAAGGAACGCTTCTCGGTGCATTTTGAGGACAAGTTTGTGACTAGGTGAGGGTTGTTGTGCAAGGTTGCTACATCGAAAGTATTATTATAGATTCAAGTCAACTCAGGTATAATATAATTTGAGTAAAATACAACATTGTATGATTTCAATGAAGTCTGTAGAGATGGTTGACATATCTATATTCCTAACTAT
This sequence comes from Brachyptera putata, assembly GCA_907164805.1. Classification (NCBI taxonomy): domain Eukaryota; kingdom Metazoa; phylum Arthropoda; class Insecta; order Plecoptera; family Taeniopterygidae; genus Brachyptera; species Brachyptera putata. The sequence continues at coordinate 13,536,943 of OU015474.1, forward strand.
TCACCGGACAAAAGAAGAGAAAACTACAAAGATCTCCGACAGTTACTCCAGAATGGTGAGACAGATAGGAAGTATAGCCTAAAGGCCCATTCACGATTAAACTTGACCGTAAACTTAGGAACATACAAATTGTTTGTTATACGGTATTTCTCGTTACTGTTCACGACAACATTAAACTTAGTACTTAACAGTAGCAGTAACGTAGAAGCTTGCAAACTCCCAACTTAGTTTCTCAAGTTTACGGAAAACGTGGGAATCGACCAATCAGCGCCTAGTTCAAACATACGGTCGACCGCCATATTGGCAGAATGTGTCTAGCCTATTGTTTGTTAGCAACTAATAGCAACATTGAGAACAAGACTTAATGATGTGTAAATGAATTACGACTTTGTAAATACTGAAATAATTCTATAATTTCTTATATCACATTTCACAAACAGTGGAAAATTATTAAAAGCTCTCACTAGACTTTGGGGACACAACTTTTAGGTTATGTTGCGCTCAAGTGGCATCTTATTGAAAGATATGTTTTAACTGGTTGACATTAGATGTACGAATATTGTCGTGAATGAGGTAGCATTTTAGTAAGTTTACATCCTCAAGTTAAAGGAATAAGTTCAAGTTTAAGTATAATCGTGAATGATTCTTAATTATGAATGCTGTCACCCTCAATATACGCACTTGGAAGTGAAATGTTCTCAGCTAAGATGCGGGCTCTTAAGACTGTTATTACTTATGTCATGCCAGTCATTTCACTTGTTTTCTGTCAGCTTTCATCAAATATTGTTTTGATTTCAGAATACTCGTGATTGTAGCACTGATGTGTTAACTCAACATTATTGCAGGTGTAATAAAAAAAGGAAAACAATTTAATACATTAATTAAAGAGCCAATCTCAGTGGTATGTGAATTGTAATTGATAATAACAGAAGTTGTTACATGCAATATTTCGTATTGCTCATTATAATGCTATCTAAAATGAAGGAAATTTATTACAAATTAGATTCATTAATAGAATGTAATTTAACAAATAATTGAATTTACTGATTTTTTAAATGCATGTGAAATATCATTAATACGAAAAAATGTAGACTTTACTTTTATAAATATTGCTAAATTTACACAGAATAACATAACAATAAAAAATGAGAGATGAAAGAGAAAGCAATAAGATAAGAAAATAGTGTTTGATACAAAAAAAAAACATATTGTGCTAAAGTCTATAAAATATAATAGTGTAATTGATTATGTATTTAGAAAAAAAGCATATGTATACATAGCACATTTGATTTATCAAAATTATGTAAATGGTCTCTGATCAAAATTGAAATGGATCCTTTCAGTTGGCTATTGACTAGGCAAACGCAGGATGTGCGTTGTACGATGAGCGAGATGTCTATATAAAGTATAATCGAAAACTCTACACACCTTGATCATTTGAAATATATTTCCTTCGATACCAACGAATCTAGGAAGCAATTGATTCTATCACTGTAACATTTTTCTGCTATTATTTCTATCTATTCGATGAATAAAGCACATGTAACATTATTTTCTTCGAATCGGCTAGTTCGAATTACATACACATTTTTAAATATATGTTTATCACTTCCGTTTTTACATTTGAGGAAAATCTGAATTTCATTGGTGAGATTTTATTATCAATTTTTTCCTCCCAGCCTAATTTTATGGGGTTTTTATAAACTTTGAAATGATGTCTTCAACAAAAAAAATTGTCCAACAGTTGAACCAAAAACTATACAGTTCTTAGTTGAATCAGTTTGCGTAGGCCTATACAGAGAAAGTTTTATGTCGATCGGTCAAACCCTGCGACCTATGCAATGCCCACAAACAAACAAACAAACAAACAAGCAAAAACACGCAGACAAAGCTCCGTAAGAGTTGGGTGGAAATCTTCGCTAACGCTCATCTAATCATCATTCCAATAATGAATGAACCGGCACATGTAGCGCAGTGGTTAACGCGCTCGCTTCATGTGATCCGGGAGGCGAGGGGAAATTCCCCGCCGCCGACCATCTTTACAGAGGTTTTTCATGGTTTCCCTCTGTAGTCTAGGCTAATGCCGGGATGGTTCTCACAATAAGTCGGCCACGACCACTTCCTTCCCACTATCCTTCTAATTACCCCAAGAACCTTCATCTCATCATCCCATCATCTCATTAATCATCCATCCGACGCCATTAGATCTCAGTTATCATAACAGTGCGTCGTTAAACCCAATATATATATATAGGCCTATATATATAATAATGAATAACAATAAATGATTGTTTGTAATATTCTCAACGCTGTCCATCAACAATGCTTCAGAATTAATCTGAAATACGCAAGTAATATAAAAATATATGTGTGTATAATTTATCAACCCATTCATGAGTACTAACATTATGTCAATTACCGATTGCATGGAGTTGATTTCACGTTACATGTAATACTTTTTTCAAATATTAATATATTGAAATAATTTTCAAAATGATTCAATTTTTGTAGCTAATAAGACAACATGATTTAATTCAACTTAAAAAACATTCTCAGAATTGTTATGAATTCCATTTGACATAATATAATCATAATTATATCCTTTTTAGTCTCGCACACAACATGGCTCACGAATAAAGCGATTCAATTGCTGTCATTGAATTAGGTCACTCGAATAACAACTGATATAAGAATTACAATTACAAACATTTAATTGTATTATTTACACGAACATTTATTGCTGCATAATTGAAGTATTACATCACTGTTGAATTTTGAATTGAAGAAATCAAGGTCATTATATGTTGGATAAATTGAAAAAGCAAGGTTGTAAGGTGACGACATATAGGCCTAGGTATGAAGTATTAAATCAACAATGTATAAAAACTATCACCTAACATTTGACCTTTTATATATAAGCTTATATATACATATACATATATATATGTATATATATATATATATATATATATATATATATATATATATGTACGTTTTTGTCAAATCATAAAAATGTGACCAATCTGGGACTTGAACCCAGGACCTCTTGGTTAGTACCCAATTGCTCTACCACCTGAGCTAATTGACCACCTAGATTCAAGTCGAATATTCGACACATCCATATGATTTGACATTGTTTGAGAAACGACTCTCTTGGGCTTTGTCTTTTTACAGATCAACAGATTCCAAGGTGTAACGATTAGACGTTACCACAGGTCCTTGTGTTTCTCTTTTAACCATCACCTAGGCTCAGGATTTGTATTTAACAACATTTCTTTATGAATGCGATTCATTAACGATATGTATATATATATATATATATATATACATATATATATATATATATATATATATATATATATATATATATATATATATATATATATATATATATATATATATATATATATATATATATATATATATATATATATATATACATATATATAGATACATATGAATATATGATGAATGCGTATGTGTGTGTGTATTGGGTCACAACAACAAGGAAGCTGGGCCGGTTACGTGAGCTGACATGTAAGAGCGTGGAACCGGTCGAGGCTTGGCGCGGGCTGACCGGGGCTCGCGACGCGACGACCCTTCAGGCGAGCGACACCTGTCCACTAGCACCCTCACATGAATTCATCAATTCATTCGCTCATCTATTGATTGATTCATGTTTTCTCAATGAATTAATAAATTGATCCCGTATAACCTAGCTGTTGGTGGGGTCGTTATGCAACATAATGAATTGATTCATTGATTCAATCTGGTATTATTTATTCGTTCATTAGTTCATTCAGACATGAATTAATTCATCCAATAATCGGATGAGCGTAGCGAAGACTTCCATTTCACATAGGTACCGAAATGTTTTTTTTTGTTATTTTGTACGCGGCATACAGGTTAGGAAAAAGACAAATCGACTCCAGACTATTTTTAAATATTGGTGTCACACCAGAATAGGTTCGGTTTGTTTTTCAGAAAAATCGGTCATACGGTTTTTCCGTTTTCAGGAAAAAATTAGAAAGTTTGGAAAATCCCCATAAGAACAAACCAGGGGGAAATACTTGAAAAACGAAAATTTTTCAAAAGCTTTCAAACATCTATCATGCACATTTTCAATAATTTGTACAACAATCGAATGAGACATAACGAAGAAAACGCAATAAAAGTATACATTTCATGGAATATCAGGATCAAAACACGTAATGCAAAGTGTATATGCGACAGGTTGCTCTATAAATAGCACCAAGTCGCAGGTAAGGTTTTTCAGCGTTTGAAGTAATCCAAGGTCTGTAGATTTACATTGAGCTGACAGAGTATTTTTTAAGCCCAGATTTCCATACTTCTACGCTCATCTCACAACGCACATTCTGCGTTTTCCTAATTAAATAATTAATTTTAATCATTAATTATTTCATTCATTTATTCACTTCTTCATTCATTTTCAGTAATGATATGCGAAGTGTGCGTGTACTGGTTTTGTTGTTGACTGTACAGTTGCGTCGCGACGGAAATCGAGAGCGGCACACAAACAGCTGATTCGGCTCGGAAGGCCGGGCTTCGAGACCCGACTGAGGTCACCAAGACATGGAACTAGTCGAGGAGGAGAAGAACTTGGATTTCACTTCTCGTCGCTCAAAGAAGGTCAGATTTGATGACGCTCCTGTGTAGACATTTAGCTAGCTGGATGCGAAGTGGCTTTGCGCAGGACCGGAAGTAGGTTCAAAATGAAATTCAATGTAGATTGAATTAGTTTAGATTGTTTGTAATGTTGAGTTAGTTGTGGTTAGGTTAGGTTAGGGTTGGTTTGGTTCGGATTGGTTGATTAAATTGATTGAGGGTGACCATATTCGAAAGACGAAAATCCATGGAATCTATCCTTCCAAATAGTTGGGTGCTTGCCCAACAATTTGGAAGCACAAACCATCGGAAGGGGGGGGGGAGGCAATGGCTCAACAGCCCCGCAGTTGAGTTTTTTGGAATGTATAGTATTCTAGTAATATTTCGGGTGTTTTTTCTAGTCTTATAAATAAAACCGAATTCGGTTTCACGCAGCCTGCTGACTAACACGGATCCCTGAAGATGACAAGTGTAGTCTTGGCGAAACGTCGGAGCAACGGATCTTTTCAGATCCAACAACTGTATCGATCCAAAAGAGAGAACTTGGTTGTCCCGAGAATAGTGTTCACCATATAAATATATTCATATATATAATATATAAGTTATATTATATATGAGTACGTGGCATATAAGAGCATGTGTGTATCAAACATTAGGTCCGGAGTTCGATTCCCCGACGAGAAGGTATATATATATATATATATATATATATATATATATATATATATATATATATATATATATATATATATATATATAATATAATGTGTCACATGTGTGTGACTAAAGAACACATACGGGGGTCGGCAACTACATTTGATGGCGGGCCGAATACATGTAATCAAATATTCCACACATCACCACATGATCGTGTGTTGTGATCACCACACATGTAAAACACACCATATTGTGTGTTGAGTGGAGAGATCAAGTGAAGAATGGTATGCAATAAATTCAATTCAATTCAATAGAATGTACGGGGATTTAATATTTGTAGGCCTAAGTAACAAATACAATATTTTATTTAACATTAAACATTTGCTTTTGTAGTTTGAGCGATTGATTTGAAGTCTGGCTCTATGTTTGTACATGTGATGCGTAATACGTCTGTTAGATTTCACTAAAATCGTAATTCTATTTTTTAAATATCAAAGTTGTAAGGGGGCCAATCGAAACGGCTTCGCGGGCCTCTTTTGATGCCTCTTGGATCGGACAACGTTAGTATAACTCACTGACTGAGCCAGCGGTGCTCACAAGGAACTTGCCACTTTCAGCGGCAGGTAGCGCCACATTGACACATTATTCTAGATATAATACTTGATTCTAGTGAATAATGTCTCCTGCAATGAATGCACAATGACTAATCTATCTCAGAGAAATCAGACTCGGCGAATCTGTATCATTGGACGCGCGTAAGTGAATACTTCTCCGGACTCTTCTTATAGAAGTGTCAATCATATGAAAGTTTTTTGAGGTGAATTATTCTGATAAAATATAGAGCGAGGGATATAATATTTGTGAACAGAGAAGAAGGTCGTGTACCAACTGAATCTTAGTGAAAACTTAGGTTATTACATTATTACAAAACCTCCATCTCATTCTCAGGGGCTGTCCATAAATGATGTCACACACTTTTAGGGTATATCGAACCCCCCCCCCCCCCCCTTGCCCGAGTTGGTCACAGAGGTAATGACCCCCTCCCCTTTAATGACGTCACAATCCAGCCAATATTCAACCTCCCCCCCATGAAATTATCCATGCCGATTTGGAAAAACTGGGATTGGGATATTGAAAAAAAAATCCTCGAGTTTTTAGTAATTGCGCCTTTTTTTAATCATTGTAATAATTGCACATCTTGTTTCAATAACATTGAAATGATTGGTAACATGAACAGGTGGTTGATGGCATAAAACAGCATCAGTCACTGGCTTAGGGATTATTGAAACTAGATTCACAGACACCTAAATTCTGCTTTAGAATATAATTTCATACAAATTATATGGCCCCAACTTATATTCCTGAAAATTGAAAGAAACGAATAATATGTAGTGTAAATGTGGATGTCACATTAGTGTATACCCCCCTCCCCCCTTGTCACACATTGTCACATGGTTAATGACCCCCCCTCCTCCCCTGAAATGTGGACGTCATTAATGGATAGCCCCTTATGGAGCTTTATCTGTTTTTTTTTTGTAACTAATTATTATGTTTGTAAGCACTGCACAGGTCGCACGGTTCAACTGATCGACATTACACTCTCTCATGAATGCACACTGACTCATCCGACTTGAGGTTAGATCGTTCAAACCATTTATGAGAAACACCAAGTCGAAGTTTGTGAAAATCCCATGAGATTAGGCTGATGGGATAATTTGAAAATTGAATCATTACCAAAAAAAATCAAACTCTCACTGAATGTAAGCACATGGACCTAAAAGATGCACACCATCACAAATGTGAAATGTGTATCAGCCAATCATTTGTCATTTGTATGCTATTTTGATAAGCCGTGGTCACATATGTTTCGTGTTATATTGGGGTCGCAATAACCTCAAATATGTTGAGGAAAACCTTCCCACAGTATGTGTAGTATATATAGCGTGTGTATATATATATATATATATATATATATATATATATATATATATATATATATATATATATATATATATATATATATATATATATATATATATATATATATATATATATATATATGTAAAAGATATAACATGCATTTTCTGAATGACGGCACATATTTTGCAATGTATAGGTTCGATCTTACAATTTGGCCACAGTCCGCCATATGAGCCTAAATGTTGTAACGTATCCAAGAGAGATGTTCGGACAGATTCTAATCCAGCTTCTCACAACAGGACCGGACTCTCTATGACGTAATATGACGGTCATGACGGGTAATTAAAAACTGTCAATCACGGTTACTTCATTGGGGCCACCAATCAATTAGTGGCCATCAATCAAACATTAGTTTTGTTAAAAATACAAGAACAAATAAGAAGATAGATGAAAGAAGATTTCAAGAAGAAGAATAAAAAGATCAAAATAATAAGAAGGTTCAAGATTTTTTCTCCCCACTGAATGTTTGAGTTGTTTTCTAATCCTGAAATTACTACCTTATTTAAGATTTGATTTGTTTCTTGAATGACTTATATTATTTCAATTATTCTTCGGGGTGGTAAGATCGCCCTTGTGGTGCCCCGTTCAAACGATCTCATCTTTATCCATAGCCTCAATTGGGGAACCATGATTTTGTATCAAGTTTCGATGTTATTTTTTTTTCAAGTTCATAATAGAGACAGGGAAATCACAATTTCCTCCAAGTGGCATACGGGTAGAAACTAATAACGAAAACTTCCATGACGGTATATCATTGATTTTCAATATTTCATCTCATTAGTAAAGCGATAGCAAAGATTTCCATCCTACTCTTTTGGAGCTTCGTCCAAGTGTTTCACGATGGTGATTATTGTTTGCTTAACGACCCCACCAACAGCTAGGTTATACGGGGGTACGAATGAGCAGGTGATTATTAAACTTTTTTCTTTTATTTTCAATGCTCCTTAAAGACCCCACCAATACTTCACGCGAAATTGCATTTTTTTTGGAAAATAAAAATATTTTCTTTGGATATTTTTGAAATTTCTAAAATTCATAAAATAAAAAAGTTAACCCGATAAATGCCACAAAACTATACAGAACTAAGTTAGATGAGGAACCATATTGAAAAAAAGTTCGAAGTTCGAAAAGTTTTCCCAAGTATTATTAAAAAAAACGAACACCCATTTTTTTCAGTACGGTATGTAAAATTGAATCCTCGCTAAAGCTCGTCTAACTTTAAGATCAGGCTGAGTCGGAAAATTTGAATGATAGAAAATCTCTCCAAAAATGTAAATTTTCACTGAATGTAAACACATGCATGATTCACGTTATGACATATTTGTATGCATTTCGGACACACCGTTTTGAAGAAAATAATCTAATACATGTTTGTTGTAATCGAATTTATATTAATTCGGAAGTAAAAGCAGCTGGCACGCTGCTAGTGGTAAACAGTGGAACTTGTGAAAATCACAAGATAAAGCGCGCGCATTTTTCAACAATGACATTTGTTGAGAATATTGTTGGTTTCGTCGACCATGTTGGGACTTTAGAAGCATATTCTGTTCTCACTTTTAGTGTATAATAATAGCAGAACCATGTTGGGGAGATTCACGGCTCCCTGGATTCGATATTAACCAAATGAAGCAATTCCTTGAAGTAGTTCCTTGTAATTTTTTGTGATAGTATATTCTCTGGTACATTCTATTTTGAAATATTGCCCATTCTAAAAATTAGATCTCTTGTTTTTGCTTCCATAGTTGCCACTCAATTCATCATCATATACACATTTTCTTCATCACCTTCTTCATAAATTCAACATGAAAATTAAAAATATACAGATTATAATATTCTTTGTTTCTCCCACAGTCAAGTCTTCCTTGGAGACTTTGTGGATTCTTTTGACTGTCATGTGTATTTTTATATGTAAAAAAAAAAATAACAATAAAAAAAAAAGTATCTTTTATCTGAGCCAAGGTGAGTATAGTTTTCTATTGAACTTGGATTAACTTATATTATATACCACTATAGATTATAGATTATCTTAGATGCGAATATTTGAGGCATATAGAAGGCATGACATCAAGTTTCTACAGAACAACACTAGGTAGAGAAGCGATCGGGTGTTCTAAGGCAGGAGATCAGGAAATGGAACGAAATGTGGAGTAAGTGGAGACACCACCTCAAGACGGTGAAACAACGCAACCCTCAGTCCATCTTGCCACAGAGATATGATCCAAGGACCTGGGAAGTGCGCTCGGCCATTTTGTGCACTTCTTTTTAGAACCGAGGACGTGTCCGAATTACCTTTTTTATGCGTACTTGCATGCTTGACCTTGCTCAAAGTACGGAAGTGACGTCATCAGGAACGTCCGAATTCATAAAATGAGAAGTCAAGTACGAAAGTTCACAAGCATACATGGCATGCGTTCTTCTGAACTTTACTTGTGTACTTCTGTTTTGGGTCACCTAAATCTGTATTACATTTATGTTTCCATTTTTCAACAGAAACCCACAAAAAGATGCGATTTCATTTATGTAATAAAGTAGCAGCTATCAATGTGTGCGGAACATCTCACTTACTATAGGAAATATCACTGTTTTATTCAAATAAATAGATAAAAGTGAGGTTATAACAGTTCCCGCCATAAACGCGGTGTCACTAGATGGTGTTGGTGTTCGAGAATACTTGCTGGACTGTCTGAAATGCAAGTTCACATGTCGCAAGTCCAAGTCCCAAGTCCAAGTACAGGAGTGTAAGTCATTAGTCAAGTAGACTTGAAATTCGGACACGTCCCGAGTCTTCGCTTTTTCCCGTCTTGATCTGGGACAAGGTGAGGTTTATGCTCAGGTGTGAACATAATTCATTATTCTGGGTCACTTTGTGGTTTTTCCTCGATGTAATTTCAAACGAATAATTTTATAATGAAAAAATAAAGGAAATGCAACCTCAGTCTAACATTTTCAGTGTCGACGTATTATATAAACGTTCGTAGTGACTTTCGAATACGCATGGAAATAATGTAGCGAAACTGCCTCACAAAATCGAGAGAATTTTCTGATACTAGGAAAACGCCATATATCCGTTGTTAGACGAGCGGGTAGTAATAGTATGGGTAAAAATGGGTAAAAACTGTTTCGAGTGGTACCAATTTAGCACATTTTTTGTTTTTTCTTCAAAATGGCTGACCCGATCAAGTTGAAAGTTTCCAGAAATGTGTATCAAAATGTAATTCAACTTCACGCAAAATTTCGTTTTTTTTGGAAAATAATTTTTTTTTCCGCTGTGTTATTCTAATGGGCATTTTTGAAATTTCTAAAATTCATAATGAAAAAGTTACCACCCGATAATGCCACAAAACTATAAAGATCTAAGTTAGATGAGGAACCATATAGAAGAAAAGTTTGAAGTTGATAGCTGTAGCCGTTTGACCTGTGGAGAACCGACAAAAATACATAAAAAAAAGAAAACATTAAAACGTACACCAATTTTTTTTCAGTATGTCAAATTGAATCCTCGCTAAAGCTCGTCTAAAAATAATGTCGATTCATAATGAACAATCATAATGGAAAATGGCTTCACGTAATATTTATAAAAAATATTAATTAATATTAAATAACGCGGACATGTTACAACTTGGTGAATGACTTTGGATTACAGTGGATAGATTAAGGAATGAAAAGAAGTCATTTCTACGAAACAATGTAGTTTTTTAACCTGTTTCTTCAATGCTAAAAGTGGGATGGGGACGAAACCTTATCTCCGTCCTTCTGTCAGTTGATTGTGTCAATTTTCATTTACCCTCCTTGGACTACGTTTGGGCCGGCTAGTCTACACTCTTCAAAAGTAAATGAGTAAATAACTATGAATGATTTCCATTTTGAATGTTACAAAGAAAATTTAACTCTCAACAATGAAATAAAAGAAGTTGACACTGACTAGAGCTCCAGTGCCTTCTAGATAGAAACCATCTATCAATCCTGTCTATAGGCTAATAAAAAATACTATTTTTCTATTGGCCCATAATGTTAAAGTTTGTATAATATTGTCACGATATTGGACTATCGTAGCTACCCCGCTTATGTAAACAGCATCCTATAGTCTCACTACTACTCCACCATCGGACGAAACAGACTATAGGAACATACTAGAGTGGAAAGTTCCATAGCCATCTCGCATCCGCTCTAGCGTATCCACAAAGTGCAAGGCTTGCAAAGCCAGGTAGATGCACTTGTGGATCAGCTGTTTTACATACGCGCGTCACTCCACGAACACGCCGTCGGGCTCTCTTGGACCAACTATCGACAGGGACGGACGTGTTTCGGGAGTGGACCTCATCGGGACGCGGCCAGGAAGGCGAAGGGAAGATGGAGGAGTCCCGGGTTTGCGTCTCGCCACGGTACCACTCTGCGAGACTCGCCACGGCGTTCTTGTCGTATAGTATTAAATAACCTATATTGAAGGTAAAGTAGCCAGCCCAGGCATTCTTGTTCCACCTTTTCGGACATTCATTTATTCGTTTCATAACCTCTTTCGGCATTTGTACTCTAAATTATCATTTATTCAATAAACATGTATTATTCAAGGTCCGATAACCTATATATTTGTATTTAACCCCAAGATCCCTACGACTACCCTCTCACTATACATCCCCGCTGTTTAGGTTCAAACCGTACTCGTAACATGGGTTGCAGTGCGGTTTCTTTTCAAAACGTAGTCGTAACAATATTGTAAAGATCTATAACGTTGAAGACTGGACAACGGGACTCGACCTGTACGGATCTAGTCTTTAACACTATGGATATGAATTATAAATAGCTGAAGATTAGGGCTTCAACCCATGTACAAATTAGAATGAGCAATTCTGACAAATGACTACATTTTCTATTAAAACAGGTGTATTTAAAATCACATGAAATTTTGTAAAACTCCTTGTCATTGGAACTATGATATTATCAAAACGGCAAGACATGACAATTCTAACCATCTGATGACATGCGCATGCGCAACAGTTCGAACATCAACTCTGACAAGTTTCACGTGCTTGAAATAAGTTCTTTGGAATGAAGGTAAAAATTCCCGTTTTTAATTATTTCGCCGGTACACGGAAAAAAACGGGACAAAAAACTTTGAATTCATATTTCATCAGTTCAATATCAATTCACTTCAATGGTTCTGCATTAGTAAATTCAAAATAAAGTTATTGTCAGAATTAGTTATTAGACGAGCTTTAGCGAGGTTTCAATTTGACATACTGAAAAAAAAAATTATTTGTTTTTATGTTTTTTTTTCTTCATGTTTTTTTGTCGGTTCTCCACAGGTCAAACGGCTACAGCTATCAACTTCAAACTCTTTTTCAATATGGTTCCTCATCTATCTTAGATCTATATAGTTTTGTGGCATTAGGGGGGGGAGGGGAGGGGTAACTTTTTATCATCAATTCTAGAAATTTCAAAAATGGCCATTAGAATAACACAGCGGAAAAAAGGAAAGAAAATATTTTTACTTCCCAAAAAAACGAAATTTTGCGTGAAGTTTAATTACATTTTGATACACATTTCCAAAAACTTTCAGCTTGATCGGGTCAGCCATTTTGAAAAAAAACATAAAATGTGCTAAATTGGTACCACCCGAAGCAGTTTTTACCCATTTCTACCCATACTATTACTATTCGCTCGTCCAACAACGCATATATGGCGTTTTCCTAGTTCAACAATCGCACTGCGTAAGCGGTGTACGAATAGGCAGTTATGAGAATCACTGACTAAACAGTTGAGAGCGACTATGAATCGAGCCGAACTGAATTGCACCAAGTTACGCCACTGGTGTGTTGTTTTCTACCCGCTTATTAACTGTCAAACGTTATTCTCGGCAACATACCTTTCCTTTTCACACAAACACCCATCAGTTGTACATTCTTGTCCGGCTCGAACCGGCCGACCGACAGTGTTAATAGATCGAGAAGACGGGCGATGGGAACCAGCTACTGGACAGGTAGATTGAGAAGTAGATCAAGACATATTTTTCGGAGTCAAGGTGTTATTTTAATAAAAAACAATGTATTTGTCGGTTTGTGGATGAATCATGCGCAGTCGAGAAATGTTGTTTTCATTCACACAATTAAATATTTGGACAATTCATTCAGGATGGCAAGTGAAAGGAAATAAAAGTATACATATTTGATCGAATATAAGGATCAATGGGGTTTGCAAGGTAGATATGCACCGGATTACATTTTTTAAAATTATTATTTATTAGATGAGCGTAGCGAAGAATTTCACTCAAGTCTTACGGAGCTTTGTCTGTGCGTTTTTTTTTTTTTTTTTTTTTTTTGTTTGTGCGCACTGCACAGGCCGCAGGGTTCAACTGATCGACATGAAACTTATATGGCACAAGTTGTGCCTAGTTAGATGAGTGTAGCGAAGATTTTCATTCCATATACCGAAAAATTTTGGGCTTGGTTTTTATGTTTTTTTTTTTTTTCTTTATTTTGTTTTTTTGTGTGTAATTTTGTACGCGGCATACAGGTCAGGAAGAAGTTTCAATCAACTCGAAACTTTTTTCCTAAATTGGTGTTATACCAGAATAGGTTGGGATTGCTTTTCAGAAAAATCGGTCAAACGGTGTCTCCGGAAAAAATTTGGAAAGTATGAAAATTCCCCATAAGAATAGGCCGGGGAGAAATACTTGGAAAACCAAAATTTTCCAAAAGCTCTCAAATTTATACTGAATGTGGGAAGAACTATCATACCTATTTTAAGCGATTTATGGAACAATCGGATGTGAAATAACAGAGAAAACGCATTTTTAATGTACTTTTTCACACATCAATAAAAGCAATTAAGAAAGCAATTAAGAAACTATTAAATGTGAGCAACAAGTGTCACCAATAAATTGAAACGTTTAAAATCTGTGATGATATGAAGAAGGCACTGGTATAATTGTTTGGAAACCAAGGTTTATATACCAACAGACAGCCGCGGGTAAACCTTTGAAGTGATCCATGGCCTGTATATGTACATTGAGCTGACAAAATGTTCTTAATTCTACATTTCCATACTTCTAAGCTCATCTCACAACGCATATAAGGCGTTTTCCTAGTTAGATGAGCGTAGCGAAGATTTTCATTCCATATACCGTTTTTTTTTTTTTTTTTTTTTTTTTTTTTTTTTTTTTTTGTGTAATTTTGTACGCGGCATACAGGTCAGGAAAAAGTTTCAATCAACTCGAAACTTTTTTCCTAAATTGGTGTTATACCAGAATAGGTTGGGATTGTTTTTCAGAAAAATCGGTCAAACGGTGTCTCCGGAAAAATTTGGAGAGTATGGAAATTCCCCATAAGAATAGGCCGGGGAGAAATACTTGGAAAACAAAAATTTTCCAAAAGCTCTCAAATTCATACTGAATGTGGAAAGATCTATCATACATATTTTAAGCGATTTGTGAGACAATCGGATGTGAAACAACGAAGAAAACTCATTTTTAATGTACTTTTTCAGATGAGCGTAGCGAAGATTTTCATTCCATATACCGAAAAATTTTGGGCTTGGTTTTTATGTTTTTTTGTTTTTTTTTTTTTTTTTTGTGTGTAATTTTGTACGCGGCATACAGGTCAGGAAAAAGTTTCAATCAACTCGAAACTTTTTTTACAAATTGGTGTTATACCAGAATGGGTTGGGATTGTTTTTCAGAAAAATCGGTCAAACGGATTTTCCGGAAAAAAATCGGAAAGTATGGAAATTCCCCATAAGAATAGGCCAGGGGAGAAATACTTGGAATTTTATTTTTTTCAAAAGCTCTCAAATTTATACTGAGTGTGTAAAGATCTATCATACCTATTTTAAGCGATTTATGGAACAATCGGATGTGAAATAACGAAGAAAACGCATTTCAATGTACTTTTTTACACATCAATAAAAGCAATTAAGAAAGCAATTAAGGAACTATTAAATATGAGCAACAAGTGTCACCAATAAATTAAAACGTTTAAAATCTGTGATGTATATGGAGAAGGCACTGGTTTGATTGTTTGGAAACCAAGGTCCATATACCAACAGACAGCCGCGGTTCTTAAACCTTTGAAGTGATCCATGGCCTGTATATGTACATTGAGCTGACCAAATGTTCTTAATTCTACATATTTCCATACTTCTAAGCTCATCTCACAACGCATACAAGGCGTTTCCCTAGTTTTAAATTAATAAAGAATTTATATACATGCTTGCATTTGCTTGGAGAGTTCCACAATAAAGCCGTATTTGTACATCAAGCAAATTATTATTATTATTATATATTGTGATATAATTTTTGTGGGTAAAATCAAGAACAACATTGGTTAATGGCCTTAATACAATTATATGCGTTGGCTCTTCAGAAGGCTCATTCCCTATTTTCCACATCGCTCGATCACTTGCATGGCCGATCGACCGTCTCCCCTACCTCATATACATAACAATCGCCCGTGTCGAGCCTTCAACAGTTAACTGTAAGAATCTGACGTTACGAGCAGGTGTCTCTTCCATCTTGCATCACTAACGTTAAGAGTTTCGATCACTCAAATGTATATAATTGCGGTTTAGATTGCATTCTTCATGCAAATAACATTGAGACATTGTCATTATAATAGATTATATTACATGAATTTAAGGTTGAAAAATACTAATTCAGTTTGTTGTTTGAAACCACACCTGTAGCGTTTCCCAAGTGATCAGGACAGTGTTTATAACTGGCTCAAATTGGCGCAGCATAAAACAATCCGAGAACCTACTTTTTTATTCATTTATATAGGGTTTAACGACGCACTGTAATGATAGCAGAGATCTAATGGCGTCGGACGGATGCTTAATGAGATGATGAGATGAAGGTTCTTGGGTAATGGAAAGGATAATGGGAAGGAAGCGGTCATGGCCGACTTATTGTAGGAACCATCCCGGCATTAGCCTAGACTACAGAGGGAAACCATGCAAACCCCTGTCAAGATGGAAGGCGGCGGGGATCGAAACAGGTCCGATATTCCCCTCATCTCCCGGATCAAGAGGCTTGCGTGATTAATATGACATTTTATTTTCGTGAATTCAATCAGTTATAATGAGTTATAAAAATGGAGAAATTCTCCTCCACTTTTTTTTTCCATGTTCAAAAACTATAGTGTAATTGAATGACAATGCTCTCATCAGTTTTAAGATAATACGTCAATGAATAAAAAGAATGTGATGAAATTCATTGACGCATTTTCTCAAAACTGATAGAATTCACGAGAATAAAATGTCATATTAATCAAAGAGCATGAGATTACCTTGGAGATGTAAACTTTTCATTTAATTACACCGGTTTTAGAAAATATAAAACAATTAGTAAAGATACATTTCTCGATTTGTGTAAGCAACGTGGGTGCATATACAGAAACCTACTGGCCTTACTTGTAGAACAGTACTTGCCAGTAGATTTATCTGATTCCAGTAGGCCTCAGTAACGGAACGCACTCAGTACAATTCGAAAGTAAAAAGGTGGATGACATTATTTTTTCCAATAAAATGTTGGGTTATAGAACAACGTGTGAAAAAAATCATATGCGAATCAACCTCAAATACATTTCAAATCAACTAGCATCAACCCAGATGAAGTTTCTCAGCCTTATTTACAACAATATTTACACTTGGATTTGTCAGTGAACTAACTAACGCAATCTAGCATCATTCATTGGAGGGCGCCATTACTTGACTGGGTTTACTCTAGGAGGATTTGATATCAGTACATCTGGAGAGGCTAAGGACGTGTCCGAATTTCAAGTCTACTTTACTAATGACTTACACTCCTGGGGGGGCATTCCTGTACAAGATAAACCCAGTATTAACTTAAACCCACAATTAAAGGTGGCCGTGTATGGGCTGTTGATATAGGATAATATCGCTTTTCTTCTGTTTTTCGGTATTATCTTCCCTAAAATCGGATTAACTCGTACAGGAATGCGCCCCCTGTACTTGTACTCGGGACTTGTACTTGCTGCATGTGAACTTGCATTTCAGACAGTCCAGCAAGTATTCTCGAACAACAACACCATCTAGTGACACCGGGTTTATGGCGGGAACTGTTATAACCTCACTTTTGTCTATTTATTTGAATAAAACAGTGATATTTCCTATAGTAAGTGAGATGTTCCGCACACATTGATAGCTGCCACTTCATTACAGAAATGTAATCGCATCTTTTTGTGGGTTTCTGTTGAAAAATTGAAACATAAATGTAATACAGATTTAGGTGACCCAATACAGAAGCACACTAGTAAAGTTCAGAAGAACGCATGCCATGTATGCTTGTGAACTTTCAAACTTGACTTCTTATTTCATGAATTCGGACGTTCCTGATGACGTCACTTCCGTACTTTGAGCAAGGTCAAGCATACAAGTACGCATAAAAAAGGTAATTCGGACACGTCCTTAGAGCGCGCGAGCTTGAAGCCAATGCCTACCCCTACTTTACCCCTCCTTTCCCTCTGCCGCCATATTGGGGAGGTAAGAAAAGTGTAAACTTCATAGCCCGTGCACGGAATATACGACTGGCATTGCTTTAACACATTCTTATAAGTTATTTATTTTCATGGTGTGTATTTGCGAAGCATTTGTTTGCACAAACAGAAGATCCAAGAGGGATGGAAATAATGACATCACATTTCACAAGTGAGAATTGAGCAAATAATTCATTAAACTTATTGATAATAATAATATGATGATAATGAGAAAAAGTGACTTCACTTTAGCGTATAAGCCTATAGGCTTAAATAGAACTAATTACAATGAAGGCTATTGGTTCAGTTGTGAAACAGGCTTCAGTAAATTGAAATTAAAATGAAATGTAGGCCTATCATTGGTTTTCTTAACATCCATGCTACTCACTGCTAACTAGGGCCTACAAACTATTCTGTTCAGGACATTAGCAACTAAGAAATACGTGAATATGTATTGTAGATTTCCCAAAGAACCCAAAAGAAGAAATGGGAATTGGCCGTATAATAGTTACTATAATGGATAGACTTTGTCATTTACTTCAATCATAGTTTGGTATAAATAATAATTGTTATTTGAATAATATCACTGCTATTAAAAATATCACTGTATTTTATTCAATATTTTCATTACATTCCACCTAGAGTTTACTGGGACAAATAGTTCCAGTGTTTCCAGTACGCAGAATCTACTGGCGCGGAGGGTTTCGGAAAGCTTGGTACAACACGGAGTAGGTTTCGGAATGCACACAGTACACTGGCAGTAGATTCTGGAGGTTTCGGAAAGCTCGGTAAATGACACGGAGTAGGTTCCGGAATGCATCCAGTACACTGGCAGTAGATTCTGGAGGTTTCGGAACGCTCAGTAAATGACTCGGAGTAGGTTTCGGAATGCATCTATAACAGTTGGCCTTTGTTTCAATCATTTGAACGCTGTCACCACTCAGGAGTTTAACCTGAGACTATAATCTAACTAGCACTGGTTTGAGGTAGAGTTCGTGTGCTGTGAAGCGGGTACGTAAATATATAGAGAGAACATTAAAGTAACCTTAATTTATTTAGCTTAAAACATAACATAATAATAATGACTAATAATAATAATAATTAAACACACTCACAGTTACTGCTACATCGTGGGTGATGCGTCGTCACAGTTGTCAATTTTAGTAAAAACTTCCTTGGTGAGCTTGAAGAGCACGCTTATTTATAAACTATTCTAGGGGGGTGGTTAGAGACTACAAACATGAACAAGTGAAAAAAGAAGGGTTGTGATTCGCGGGTGGAAGACCCGCGAAATCCTGGCTATTCTATTGGCTCTGAGAAGGGAGGACTCTAGGCTGAAGGCGATCAGTAACCTACTTACAAAGAGGTATGATCTTGACAAAAGGCAAAGCTAAGGGGACCTGAAATATGAGAAATGCAGAATAAGAGAGAAACTAACAAATAATTAAATGAATATACATACTATGATAATTATAATTATATAAACAGTTGGTGACTGTTACACATCCAGTACACTGGCAGTAGATTCTGGAGGTTTCGGAAGCTCGGTAAATGACACGGAGTAGGTTTCGGAATGCATCCAGTACACTGGCAGTAGATTCTGGAGGTTTCGGAAAGCTCGGTAAATGACACGGAGTAGGTTTCGGAATGCATCCAGTACACTGGCAGTAGATTCTGGAGGTTTCGGAAAGCTCGGTAAATGACACGGAGTAGGTTTCGGAATGCATCCAGTATACTGGCAGTAGATTCTGGAGGTTTCGGAAAGCTCGGTAAATGATACGGAGTAGGTTTCGGAATGCATCCAGTATACTGGCAGTAGATTCTGGAGGTTTCGGAATGCATCCAGTGTACTGGCAGTAGATTCTGGAGGTTTCGGAATGCATCCAGTACACTGGCAGTAGATTCTGGAGGTTTCGGAATGCATCCAGTACACTGGCAGTAGATTCTGGAGGTTTCGGAATGCATCCAGTACACTGGCAGTAGATTCTGGAGGTTTCGGAAAGCTCGGTAAATGACACGGAGTAGGTTTCGGAATGCATCCAGTACACTGGCAGTAGATTCTGGAGGTTTCGGAATGCATCCAGTACACTGGCAGTAGATTCTGGAGGTTTCGGAAAGCTCGGTAAATGACACGGAGTAGGTTTCGGAATGCATCCAGTATACTGGCAGTAGATTCTGGAGGTTTCGGAAAGCTCGGTAAATGATACGGAGTAGGTTTCGGAATGCATCCAGTATACTGGCAGTAGATTCTGGAGGTTTCGGAATGCATCCAGTACACTGGCAGTAGATTCTGGAGGTTTCGGAACGCAGCCCGTGTATGCACCCCCTCAACTGATGAGCTACATGTGCCGGTTAGAAACACACTCGCTATTAGGTGAGCGAAGCGAAGCTTACAACCCACTACTGGAAAACATCGGGTTTGTTTTCATGTTTCTGTTTTGTTCGTATTCAAAACATACAAAGTGGCAAAGAAACGCTTATTTCCTTCTCTCCTAGATACAAATTTATTCAATTATTTATATTGGGTAAAACGGCGCATGATTACGATCTATTGGCGTCGGTGAATGATATATAAGATGATGGGATGATGAGATGAGAGGTTATTTTATTCATTGTTTTGGATAGTGGGAAGGAGTCGGTTGTGGCCTGTTGTTAAGGAACCATCCCAGTATTGACCTGAACGACAAAGAGAGTACGAGAAACATCTGTCAGGAAGATCGATCATGGCAGGAATCGAAAGTGACAGTTCATTGTGCTAGCCACTCGACCACTCGTATCAGTTGATGATGATTATTGTTTGCTTAAAGGACGTGACAACCCTGGGAGTGGATTCGGATGGATGATGACGCCATTTCCCCCCTAATTGCAGTGAAAACCAGAAATCAGCATCCAATTCCAGAAATTATAATTAAATCATTTGTCTGTCAAGTGATCACTCAAGACACACCCCTTTCTCTGAGTCGTGACGTAAGCGTTATCCGATTTTATTTTCACAACGTCCTATAAAAGGGGGTACGAATAAGCAGAAATAGTATCAAATACGGGGGTACGAATGAGCAGATGATAATAAATGATGAAGTGATGATAAGTGAATGGACTCGAACCCCCGCTCAACGTTGACTTCAGTTTTTGAAGCGGTGCCTTAGCTGACTGAGCTACCGAGTTCGTGGGTACAAGTTACACACGAGTGATGAAGGCTTGAACCACCCGCGCGCTAGTGGTGTGGGATAGGGGAGACGGTCGCTCGGAACCTTCATTTCGTGGATACAAGTTACACATACGCACTCTAGAGAAAGTAGCTGCCTACTCGATAATTAAAAAACAAATAATAAACGGAAAAAATGATGTATGGGATTATTTTCAAAGATTACGTAAAAATCGGTAGCATCTAATCGTGTTGGCTTGAGTTGGTTATTCGTCGACATGTATTGGTCAACTAGGGAAACGCCATATATGCGTTGTTAGTCTATGGTTAGACGAGCGGATAGTAATAGTATGGGTAAAAATGGGTAAAAACTGCTTCGAGTGGTACCAATTTAGCACATTTCATGTTTTTTCTTCAAAATGGCTGACCCGATCAAGCTCAAAATGTCCATAAATGTGTGTCAAAATGTAAAGTTTTTTCCCGCTGTGTTATTCTAATGGGTATTTTTGAAATTTCTAACATTCATAAAATTAAAAGTTACCACCCGATAATTCCACAAAACTATACATATCTAAGTTAGATGAGAAACCATATTGAAAAAAAGTTTGAAGTTGATAGCTGTAGCCGTTTGACCTGTGGAGAACCGACAAAAAAACATAGAAAAAAAAAAACATCTAAGCGAACACCAATTTTTTTTAGTATGCCAAATTGAATCCTCGCTAAAGCTCGTCTAAAAATGCATACTATCAAGTGTCCATGGGAGTCGATTTAGCGGAAAATATATATATATTTTAATGGTGCTTATAACGACCCCACCAACAGCTAGGTTATACGGGGGTACGAATGAGCGGGTGATAATGCAACGATGAAGTGATGATAAGTGAAAGGACGTCTACAAAAACCCATGCCTCATGCGGGACTCGAACCCACGCTCAACGGTGACTTCATTGTCTGAAGCGTGCCTCAGCTGACTGAGCTACCGAGGGCGGCTGGAAAATTATGTTTTCGGTGATAACTTTTGAACGTTATGGGATATCGAAATTATGAAAACAAGAAAACACAGATATTTTCAATACATTTAATATGGTGTGAGTAATAACATTCACCTATAATCTCAGATTGCCCAATCGTCAGACGTATGCGCTTAAAATACACATTTGTTAACAGTGTGGTGAACCATCTACGGACCCTGGAGAGACATTCTGCAAAGAGTTCCAGGGGCCGTGATGGATGTTGTCCTGGGGAACGATTGTTGCCGCCCTGACAACGGTTGTTGATTTAGAGAGGCTGAAAAATATTCTTATTTCGGGATTCGAATGAAGCAGTTCATTCTTTATATGTGTGTAAATAAACTAGGCAAACGCAGGATGTGCGTTGTACGATGAGCGAGATGTCTATATAAAGTTTAATCGAAAACTCTACAAACCTTGATCATTTGAAATGAACTTCATCCGATGTCAATGAATCTAGAAAGCCGTGACTTCGACAATGCAACATTTTTCAACTAATATTTCTATCTTTTCGATGAATAAAATACATTTATTATATTATTTTCTCCAAAAGGGCTGGTCCGAATATCAAACCAAATTTTTATTTATGTATATTATTCTTGTGTTCACATTTGTGGAAAATTTGAATCGTATTGGAGAGATTTTTTTTCCAATTTTTTTCCGCCCAGCCAAATCTCATGGGGTTTTTAGAAACTTCTAAATGATGTTTCTCAAAAATGGTCCAACCGATTAGACCTCAAAACTATACAGTTCCAAGTTGGATAAGTTTGCATATAAAAAAAAGTTTCATGTCGATCGGTCAAACCCTGCGACCTGTGCAGTGTTTAAAAAAAAAAAAAAAAAAAAAAAAAAAACGCACAGACAAAGCTCCGTAAGACTTGAGTGAAAATCTTCGCTACGCTCATCTAATAAGAATATTTGTCAGCCTCTCTAAATCAACAGCCGTTGTCAGGGCGGCAACAATCGTCCCCAGGACAACATCCATCACGGCCCCTGGAACTCTTCGCAGAATGTCTCTCCAGGGTCCGTAGATGGTTCGCCACAACAGTATAGGCCCGGCAGCTATACGATCTGAGATGAGATTTGTGGTTAAATGGAAGAGCAGAAGTTATAGTAATTGAGTAATTGATTAATGTGAACCTGAATTTCGCCATTTTTTGTGTTATGTACGAAAATAAAGACAATTGAATTGAATTGAATTGAATCTAGAAAGTATTAAAAATAGCTGTTCCATCGTTTTCAGAATTCCAATATCTCAAACCGTTAAAAAGTTATCACCGAAAACCTGATTTTCCGCTGAATTCATGAACTCTTTTACTGCTATTTTAGTCGAACCAGTAGTTTTGTCAGAGATCCAAGTCCAAGAGATTCAGGTAGATATTGTATAGCCCGTTGTACCGAGTGATGATTAGTGAATTAAGCAATAATTAGCAAATTAACTTGTTATCACCCTTGGTTACCTATGTTATTTTCGTATCTTAAGTAATGATCAACTAATTAATATTTAATCATCACTTGGTACAATCGGCTCTTACACAAACGTTTTGTATTAAAATACCCTCTGAGGATGAAAATACAAGGTGCTGTGCGTGAACGCCGTGTATAACGCTCTACTTGCCTACCCCCGTGTCACGTGGTATTTCCCCTCCAGTCAGACAAGCTGTGTTGGCCTCACTCCCTCTCAATGCTACCCTTGCTACTTTTTGCAACTATAGAAATCTGGATATTAAAGAGTCTATGCTCCCTTTTTTATATTGGGTTTAACGACGCACTGTTATCATAACTGAGATATAATGGCGTCGAATGGATGATTAATGAGATGGTGGGATGATGAGATGAAGGTTCTTGGGTAATGAGAAGGATAATGGGAGGAAGCGGTCATGACCGACTTATTGTAGGAACCATCCCGGCATTAGCCTAGACTACAGAAGGAAACCATGAACAACCTCTGTAAAGATGGTCGGCGGCGGGGATCGAACCTCGCCTCCCGGATCACATGAACCACTGCGCCACATGTGCCTGTCTACTCTCTATGCTTCATCTCTCTCTATAACTGAAGCACCTGAAAATCACCGATTAAATTGCATATTTGCAGTTTAGATTTAGAAGATTTGCAATTGGCAAGTCATACCTTGGACGACGATGCTAGATTGTCTGAACAAATGTTATATTACAAAAATGTGAAAGCTAATCTATCTATGTTTAGTTATGTAACGTAAACGTTATTTCTCATATTATAATATGTATTCCATATGGCAATGACGCGTCGTGGTAAATACAAGAATAAACACAGTCATGATCGTGTTTGATGTCTTATCAGGTAATTCGAGATGTTTAACTCTGAATATATGCAAGAAACAGTGAAGCAACGAGCACATTATAATCTGGAATTACAAGAAAATGATGATTTAAGGGGAACTCACCCGCAGAAATGTATCCAATTTTCTGTTCTTTATTGATGTATCAATGTTGAAATAGCAAATTGAAAATTGAAAATGAGAAATGAAGTTGATAATTCCCCGAAAATTTGGAAAAGATTGTTGGAAAATACGTTAAACCGCTCCATACAACAAAACCAGTAAGAATGAATATACAGGAAGAATCAAGCAATAGAATTGGAAAGGGATTACAAAGAATTACAAGGTGAGGGGTGAGAATGGAAGTGGAAGAAGTGGATAGAGAAGTAGGTAAATATGGATTCGTTCAAAGAACGACGCGGGAATGGAATGAACTGGAAGAAGATATCAAGAACATAACGAAGATCGGTGATTTAAGAAGAGAGATAAGAAAAAACAACAAAGTATAATTTTATTGAGTATGTTTGATTGTAATATCATGATAGTAATCATCACCAACTGTTTTAAGAACAATCTGTAATCAGTGAATAAAATGACTAACTAAATAACAGTAGATAGTTAACACGAAGATGACGATTGGTTGAGTAAAACTTCCTCTATTAGGATAAACCACATGTCATCAGGATATAACTATAACCGTTTTGAATTTGATACAAATGAATAGTTCATGTTATACTTTGAATCACAACAAAAATGGTGTGACATTCCCTGGTCTTGTATGCCAAGTGCATGCGGTTGAACCGTTTATTTTTTAATGTAACCCAAAGGCAGTTGTTTTACGAACACATCGATATCACACACGATAAAATATCTCAAGAAGTAATCAAATTATTAGACGAGCTTTAGCGAGGATTCAATTTGACATACTGAAAAAAATTGGTGTTCGTTTTTATTTATTTATATTTTTCTTTTCTTGTTTGTTTTTATGTTTTTTTGTCGGTTCTCCACAGGTCAAACGGCTACAGCTATCAACTTCAAACTTTTTTCCAATATGGTTCCTCATCTAACTTAGATCTGTATAGTTTTGTGGCATTATCGGGTGATAACTTTTTTTTTATGAATTTTAGAAATTACAAAAATACTCATTAGAATAACATGGCGGAAAAAAAAATATTTTCCAAAGAAATGAAATCTTGCGTGAAGTTGAATTACATTTTGATACACATTTCTAAAAATTTTCAGCTTGATCGGGTCAGCCATTTTGAAGAAAAAATATGAAATGTGCTAAATTGGTACCACTCGAAGAGTTTTTACCTATTTTTACCCATACTATTACTATCCGCTCGTCTAACAACGCATATGACGTTTTCCTAGTATAAGTAACGTGAGATGCATGTTTTGTGACCCACGGCGTAACATTTTCAGTGTGGCTTTCCGGATGAACGTATTGTTGTGAAACTGCTACACACCATTCAGAGAAGCACCTTCTAGAATACGTTCCATAATAAACATTCACAATATTTCCACACATAATCACCCTGGTGGGATTTTCTTGCCCTATGGAGACTGGGGACGCCTTAAGAAGATTTAAACGTTTAATTAAACTTGAAAATCATTTGTAAACGAGTAAGACTTGACGTCAATGTGAATTATTAAATATAATATATAATTATGAATTAATATATTCATTTCATATGTAATACCATCTATCGTATATAATCGCATGAATTCATTTGCATCAATTAATTGGTTTGAAGCTCGTTCAATTATATATATATATAGGCCTATATATATATAATTACACATTACTTCAGAGTTTTTAACGCGTATTATAAAAACAAGGACAAATTCAAATATAAAATAGCTTTATTAAGTGAATTGCCTTTCGTTTCCGGAGCTATATTGCTCCCTTCATCAGAGGACGAATAAGGATAAAAGAATACAACAAAATACTAACAATACATTAACATAAACACATCGAAACCACTGCCAATTGATTGAATAAAAATAAATAAATCAAGGTATTAAAATCCTATCAACAGAAAGTGAAAAAAAGTATAAAAATGAATACAGTCTAAATATTGAAAAATGGTCGGAAGAGATGAAATATTGAACATAAATAAAAAAGAAACCAAATGACCACATGTTGCACAAAGGCTGATAACTAGTTGCAATCAGATGATTGTACTGTCATGTATAGCCTGCAAGAAACTATGGTATAACAAGTTGGTGAATTCCAAGATTCAACCTGAAGTGTGTGTTCTTTTAATGAATGCTCTGAACTAAGGGTGGAGATGCAGTGGGATTCTGCATCAGTGACAAAGCACATAAGACTCATTACTAGGCAGATGCTGCATATGCGTTGTAAGATGACTGAGATATCTCTCCATTCTACTGCGAGATAAACTCTACACATCTTGACTCACATAGAATATACTCCATTCGGTAAACCGGCACATGTAGCGCAGTGGTTAACGTGCTCGCTTCATGGGATCCGAGAGGCGAGGAGAATGTCGAGCCCAGTTCGATCCCCGCCGCCGACCATCTTCACAGAGGTTTTTCATGGTTTCCCTCTGTAGTCTAATGCCGGGATGGTTCCTACAATAACTTGGCCATGACCGCTTCCTTCCCATTACCCAAGAACCTTCATCTCATCATCCCATCATCTCATTAATCATCCATCCGACGCCAATAGATCTGCGCTATCATAACAGTGCGTCGTTAAACCCAATATAAAATTTTGAAAAATCTATTCGGTAACTATCGAATTTAGGAAGCCGTGAATCTCAACAATATGGTTCTTCTATTATTTCTAACCATTTGATGAATGAAAAACAATTATTGAATTATTTCCTTCCAAACGGCGCGTCCAAATTTCGTGAAAAGCTGAAATAATATGTTTCGTTCATACGTTCACATTCAGTGAAAGTGAGAATAGATTTGGAGATATTTTATTTTTCAAATTTTTCCGCCCAGCCTAATTTAATGAGATTTTAGAAACTTTGAGATGATGTTTCTCAAAAGTTGTCCAACCGATTTGACCCGAAAACCATACACTTGCAAGTTGAATAAGTCTGCGTGAATACAGAAAGAAGTTTCATGTTTATCAGTCGACCCTGCAACCTGTGCAGTGCTCACAACAATACAAGCTCCATAAGCCGCTCCGGTGACTTCAGTTACTAACGCTAGCGTTAGTAACTGAAGTCACCGTTGGGCGTGGGTTCGAATCCCGCTTAAGTCATGGGTTTTTGTGAACGTTGTTTCACTTATCATCATTTCATAGTTTCCTTATCACCAGCTCACTCGTACCCCCGTATAACTTAGCTGTTGGTGGGGTCGTTAGGCAAACAATAATAATCGTGTTCTAAGCCACTCGAACAAAGGGTGGTGGTTTCCTTATCGTTCTGAAATACAGAAGATTTTTTAGACCCGTTATCACCAAGTCCAGTCAGCTGTTAATTGACAGTTAGTGAAAATCAATAGCATGGGAGACCATGGTGACAACATGAGTTCACACTGACAGTTAGAGCTACTCCCACATTGATAATTTCTGAACCAAGTACATTCCTCCATCTCTAATAGGGAGAGTGATTTGTCTCCATTTAAACCAATCTCCCTGACAACATTTGTACCGCCATATTTAATTGTTTTCTCCGTATCGGATCACATATGGCAACAAAACCGGAACTTGAAACAACTAACAAACAGTCCAATGCAGGGGCGTACAAACATTTCAGCCTAAGGGCAAAATTCCTATTATATAGAGCGTAGATACTATAGTAGCGAGCGCATAGATGATGCCATCATGCTTGGTGACGCGGGGTCTGCGGGGTGGGAGTAAGTCACGTGATGCGGTGATACCAGCCCATAGAGCTTAGCAACTATAGTAGAGAACGTATAGGTGCAGCCATCATGCTTGGTGACGCGGGGTCTGCGGGGTGGGAGTAAGTCACGTGATGCGGTGATAGCAGCCCATAGAGCTTACAACTATAGTAGAGAGCGCATGGATGAAGCCATCATGCTTGGTGACGCGGGGTCTGCGGGGTGGGAGTAAGTCACGTGATGCGGTGATACCAGCCCATAGAGCTTATAGATACTAGTAGAGAGCGCATAGATGAAGCCATCATGCTTGGGGCGCGGGGTCTGCGGGGTGGGAGTAAGTCACGTGATGCGGTGATACCAGCCCATAGAGCTTATAGATACTAGTAGAGAGCGCATAGGTGAAGCCATCATGCTTGGTGGCGCGGGGTCTGCGGGGAGGGAGTAAGTCACGTGATGCGGTGATACCAGCCTGACTGGAACGCGTTATCCTTATGGCGGAGCTCCGAGACCAAACAAATGACTAGATTCATTGATTGTAATGACTGATGTGGCAATTCCAAAATACAATATCGATGGCTAAAAACCAATACCATCTATCTCAATTTTTTTAAGAAAACTGGTAATTGGTTGCAAATTTAAATAAAATCAATAATTCAAAATCCAAAATGATTCGAATTTTTTTTTTCTTCGTGGCCTGGAACATATTTTGTGAATACAAAATGAATTGATACATTTTAAGAATATCTCTTATTCATAATCACAATTTTAGTACTTCATGAAAAGAAACGATTTTGTAGATGGAAGGTATTGGTTTTTAACCATCGATATTACCATAGTTCCACTGAGTCCCTCGGGCCAACAATAGTACAACGCCGAACGCCCTCTTGTGGAGAGCTACATAAATCATAATTATCATGTTTAATGTCATTACGTGAACTGCCTATGTATGTGATATGAATGCGTAAAACAGGAAGAGAGAACAGGGGCTCAGAAGAAGACAAGTAGATAGGCCTTCTTATGGTGGACAGCCGTCGAGAGAACACAGAGATGAAAACACACGAGATTTCTATCCTATGTATGTGATATGAATGGGTAAAACAGGAAGAGAGAACAGGGGCTCAGAAGAAGACAAGTAGATAGGCCTTCTTATGGTGGACAGCCGTCGAGAGAACACAGAGATGAAAACACACGAGATTTCTATCCTATGTATGTGATATGAATGGGTGAAACAGGAAGAGAGAACAGGGGCTCAGAAGAAGACAAGTAGATAGGCCTTCTTATGGTGGACAGCCGTCGAGAGAACACAGAGATGAAAACACACGAGATTTCTATCCTATGTACGTCAATTATTGTACATTTTCAGGATACTTCTCTTATCATTAATTACAGTTGGAGCCAGTTTTTCAATAGTCCTCGTTAGGTCTGCGTTAGCTAACCGACGGTTATATCTAACCCCGACCTGTAACGACAGGATCGTTTTTCAACTCCCGGTTATCTGTTCGTTCTAACGAGAACCTGACCAGAACAACGACGATTCTGATTGGTTGTGCTTCAATGCGTATGCAAAATTGTATGCTAGAAGGCAGTGAACAGGACGACGATGGCAGTGCACTAACGGGCACTTAAACGAAGACTCAATCCAGGTTTTATCTTTGTGAGTAGATAACCGTCGGTCAGGTGCGCGTTATCGCTGACGGCAGGTCGAAAAACGGCAAAATCGCGCAACCGGAGGTTAACTTCTGACGACCACTCTAACGGGACTTTGAAAAACTGGCTCTTAAAATGTTAAATTTCATATTGTTGTGATTGTGTTTTTTAATTGGTCGTCGGATAAAAACTTCTGATTATTATTTTGTATGATTTACTCACATGTGAATAATTAGATGAGCGTAGCAAAACATTTTGAGCTTGGTTTTTATGTTTTGTTTTTGTTTTTTTGTATGTAATTTTGTACGCGGCATACAGATCAGGAAAAAGGATCAATCAACTCGAAACTTTTTTCAAATTGGTATCACACCAGAATAGGTTGGGATTGTTTTCCAGAAAAATCGGTCAAACGGTTTTTCCGGAAAAAATTTTGGAAAGTATAGAAAAACCTCAATAAGAATAAGCAGGGAGAGAAATACTCAGAAAACAAAGAATTTCCAAAAGCTCTCAAATTTATACTGAGTGTGGAAAGAACTATCATACATATTTTAAGCGATTTATAGAACAATCGGATGTGAAATAACTAAGAAAACGCATTTTCAATGTACTTTCTCACACATCAATAAAAGCAATTAAGAAAGCAATTAAGAAACTATCAAATGTGAGCAACAAGTGTCACCAATAAAGTAAAACGATTAAAATCTGTAATGGATATGAAGAAGGCACTGGTATAATTGTTTGGAAACCAAGGTTTATATACCAACAGACAGCCGCAGTTTTTAAACCTTTGAAGTGATCCATGGCCTGTATATGTACATTGAGCTGACCAAATGTTCTTAATTCTACATTTCCATACTTCTAAGCTCATCTCACAACGCATATAAGGCGTTTTCCTAGTAGTGAACTATGGCGGGCCGGATTGGTGGTGCTCGCGGGTCGTGGTATGGATACCCCTGGTCTACCACAACACAAGTCATATAGCAACAAAACTGGAAATGAATGAACTAATGACAGGCTAATATTGAATTGAGTTATAATCCTTGATCACTCATCCGGTTCCAATACAATCATCTGTAGATCGAGTTAGAAAAGGACTTTTAGGAAAGTTGGGAAAGGTCGAGCGGTGACTCGAAGAGAGCCAAAAAGTTAGTTAGTATTAGGGTTTAGGGTTTAGTATAAGGGGTCAACAGCGAGGTCATTCAGCGCCTAGGTCCATGTCCATGTACTTTGTGATAATTGTCAACGTTTGTGGATGTTTCAAGCATATGGAGGGAGAGAGATAGAAAGAGCTAGAAAGTAAGATAAGATGATAAATAAAATAAAGGAAGACAATAGATGAAGAAATAAGTGACAAGAAAACGGTATGAGATGAAGATACAAACTCAAGGTTCAGTACTCCCTCCATATACTCCGGTCACCAAAAGGCTTCCACTCGACCGAGACGGCCCGAACTTGGTCTGGACCCTCACTCCAGACCTTATCGCCATGGGTGACCCTCAGCTCTGGAGGTCACGGGGATACGTCACGACAAGGTGTCCGGATACTTCGAGGGTGGTCGAGCGGTGACTCAAAGAGAGCCAAGTACCGCGCACACGACTGCAGGTCTCGGGAGCTCATCAGCTGGAGGATGTTCATGAGCTTGAGCTGGTAGCGCAGCGGCGTGACGTCATACACTGCTGGAAAGTGGTCAATCGAACAATACTCATTCTCAACAAGTCCCTTACAGATGATGCATTCAATTGTTTACACTTGACTAGAAAAACACCATATATGCGTTATTAGACGAGCGAATAGTAGTAGTATGGGTAAAAATGGGTAAAAACTGCTTCGAGTGGTACCAATTTAGCACATTTTATGTTTTATCTTCAGAATGACTGACCCGATTAAGCTGAAAATTCACAGAAATGTGTATCAAAATGTAATTCAACTTCACTCAAATTTTTTTTTTTTTGAAAATAAAAATATTTTCTAACTTTTTTCGTTGTTATTCTAATGGTTATTTTTGAAATTTCTAAAATTCATAAAAAAAAGTTACCACTCGATGATGCCACAAAACTATACAGATCTAAGTTAGATGAGGAACCATATTGAGAAAAAGTTTGAAGTTGATAGCTGTAGCCGTTTGTCTGTGGAGAACCGACAAAATAACATAAAAACAAACACCAATTTTTTTCAGTATGTCAAATTGAATCCTCGATAAAGCTCGTCTAACAAGAGCATATATAAGTTATATATATATATATATATATATATATATATATATATATATATATATATATATATATATATATATATGAATATTTGACACAAGGCATATTATGTATGTATCCAGTATTTGAGCGGTTTAGTGGAAGAAAAGCCACTGTGGCTCATCCCCGCCGCACAGATAAAAATCTTATTATTATTATTCTATTAGTACTAATAACAAATACTTGAAAGTACGAAATATTAAATTTGAATAAAATATAAGCTTGAAACAAATGCGGACTAATCCAGCAAGAAGTAGTCCACGTTGAGTTTCCCGAATCCGAATGCAGTTCAAGGTTCTTCCTCGTTGTATAACAAGTGGTCTTGCAAAGCACTCAAGAAAGTGTTACAAAGAAATGGAAAGTGAAAGACAAGAAGAGGTGGCACAATGCTGAGTCGGTAACTGCAGTTCAC
Organism: Brachyptera putata; assembly: GCA_907164805.1. Taxonomy (NCBI): domain Eukaryota; kingdom Metazoa; phylum Arthropoda; class Insecta; order Plecoptera; family Taeniopterygidae; genus Brachyptera; species Brachyptera putata. The sequence continues at coordinate 13,569,275 of OU015474.1, forward strand.
GTTCAAGAATGTCAGTCGAGATTTAGCTCGATCAATTATTAGTCATGTTATTTACTCATTATTACAGATTGTTTTCATTAAAGAGGTGGTAATGATTATTCTCGTGAAATTAAAGGAAAACAAACAAACATAATTAATGAAACTATACATTTTTCCTTAGCTCTCTTCTTAAATCACAGATCTCCGTTATGTTCTTGATATCTTCTTCCAATTCATCCCATTCCCGCGTCGTTCTTTGAATGAATCCATATTCACCTACTTCTCTATCCACTTTTTCCACTTCCATTCTTACCCCTCCCCTTGTACTTCGTTGTAATCCCTTTCCAATTCTATTGCTTAATTCATCCCATCCTGTGTATTCATTCTTGACTCTACAAAATTGCACATTCTTTCTATTTGTCTTTGTTTCGCCAAATTTTCCCATCCCATTTCCTCAATCATTCTACTAGGTCTTCCTATAACTTGTTCAACCACATCCTTATCGTTCCTGATCAACGATAAGTTTGACTGTCAATTGGGAATCAGAATCTTAAAACTTGTCACGATTCTAGATATGTTTCAATTTTCTAAATTCAATTTAAAGACATTGGAGTCACTTTCATTTTCCCCCATTATTATTATGTATTTATTCCAAGGGTTCTTCATGTTTTGACATAAATACAATAATTCATGACTTAATTTTAAATACCTATAATGTATTTATAATCTACATTATTCTTATATATAAGAATGTTAGAAGATCCGCAGACAAATCAACTTTCTGCAGTGACTTTGCGGCTCTATAAAATTTCATTCAAAATCTATAACAAACCATCGATAAAAATCCTTCCAAATAAGGTTTATTCATAATTTGTCATTAGAAATATCATCTCTCAACCTTGTGTTGATCCCAATCTTGACTATAATGTAAAACTTATTATGATAGCTTGTAGGGCCACTACTGTAAAAAAGTTATTACATTGTATTTACCCCGAAAGTGTGTCAACGATTAAATAAATATACTTACTTACTATTTACACTAGAGATGAATTGAACCGGCACATGTGGGGCAGTGGTTAACGCGCTCGCTTCATGTGCTCCGGGAGGCGAGGAGAATTTCGAGCCCAGTTCGATCCCCGCCGCCGACCATCTTTACAGTGGTTTTTCATAGTTTCCCTCTGTGGTCTAGGTTAATGCCGGATGGTTCCTACAATAAGTTGGCCACGACCACTTCCTTCCCACTATCCTTCCCATTACCCAAGAACCTTCATCTCATCATCCCATCATCTCATTAATCATCCATCCGACGCCATTAGATCTCAGTTATCATAATAGTGCGTCGTTAAACCCAATTATATATATAATATATATATATATATATATATATATATATATATATATATATATATATATATATATATATATATATATATATATATTATATATATATATATATAATATATATATATATATATATTATATTTAGATTATATATATAATATATATATGTATATATATATATATAAATATATATATATATATATATATATATAGAAAATATATTCAAATTATACTTCATGTATATACGTTCCAATATCGAGATATGTTAGAAGCAATGGACATGCGTACACCTCGACCGGTATTCGGACCCGGGACCTTCTGATACCTCGGTAGCTCAGTGGGAGAGCAGCTGACCAGCATATATATATATATATATATATATATATATATATATATATATATATATATATATATATATATATACGTATATATATATATATATATATATATATATATATATATATATATATATATATATATACGTATATATATATATATATATATATATATATATATATATATATATATATATATATATATATCGGAGAATCTGCTTCTAAGCCAGCTTCTCAAGGAAGGCTCCTGAATGGTCAAGAATGACCAGACAGTCGTCACGAATCATATTGTTCACAAAGCTAACAGCTCCGATCGGCCGTCTTCCCATCAAATACCACTGACGATCGTCGGTGTCGAACCACCATGGCCGCTCTCGATGACTACACATTATTAAATTGGTGTAACCTTTTTAAAATCATCCGAATAAAAAGTGTAATTGTCCAATACTTTCTATTCAAAAGTAATGCTTCAACTTTATTCGGAATTATGTAATATGAGTATTGTATATAAATTATTATATAATGATGAAATAATGTACTCTCATTGATGCAATTCTTGTGTTCAGTGAATTCAACCGAATCAATTTTTTTGTGAAAGTGATTTTTTTTTTGTAATTCCCATTTTAACCTGATTCTTGTATGCTAATCGATTTAACAATGAATCTTATTTCGAATATTAGAACACGTATTAAAAGAAACAGTCTGTTAAGTAAATGTATTTCATTGTGTATTTCCGTCTTATTACATTATGTGCCACGCAGAGACATATGCTTCCTTCAGAGCTTGTTGAACGTTATGATTGGTTGTTTAATTGTTTGTTATCTTAACAGTTTGCACAACATATACATGTGGCAATTTCCTAATTCTGAATAATATCAAAATATCAATAATTGTAAACAAATTAAAATAAATAGGAAAACGCCTTATATGCGTTGTGAGATGAGCTTAGAAGTATGGAAATGTAGAATTAAGAACATTTGGTCAGCTCAATGTACATATGCAGGCCATGGATCACTTCAAAGGTTTAAAAACCGCGGCTGTCTGTTGGTATATGGACCTTGGTTTCCAAACAATTATACCAGTGCCTTCTTCATATCCATCACAGATTTTAAACGTTTTAATTTATTGGTGACACTTGTTGCTCATATTTAATAGTTCCTTGATTGCTTTCTCAATTGCTCTTATTGATGTGTAGAAAATACATTAAGAATGCGTTTTCTTCGTTATTTCACATCCGATTGTTCCATAAATCGCTTAAAATATGTATGATAGTTCTTTCCACATTCAGTATAAATTTGAGAGCTTTTCAAAAATCTTTGTATTCTAAGTATTTCTCCCTCGGCTTATTATGGAATTTTCTATAGTTTCCACATTTTTTTCCGGAAAAACCGTTTGACCAATTTTTCTGAAAAACAATCCCAACCTATTCCGATGTGATACTGAATTGGAAAACAGTTTCGAGTTGATTGATCCTTTTTACTGACCCGTCGGATGACGGGTACAAAATTACAAAAAAAAAAAAAATTGGTAAATGGAATGAAAATCTTCGCTACGCTCATCTACTAATACACTGTCACTACATGAAGTAAGTTCATTCCATCCATTTGACTATTCGTCATCATTCGGATCATTCTTCATTCTTCATCTGAGAGTTGCTACCGATTCAGGCAATTCTCCCATAAATCCTCCCCAAGCTTATTCCAGCCTTCCATTAACCCATTAAGGAACGAATAATTCCTGACTTCTGTTTTCTCTTACACCTCCATTTGGCTGTATGATTCACTTAGTTAATTTATTTTCTAATTGCAGATTGTTCTTAAAACAGGTGGTAATGATTACTATCATGATATTGCAATCAAACATACTCAATAAAATTATACATTGTTATTTTTTCTTAGCTCTCTTCTTAAATCATTGATCTTCGTTATATTCTTTATCCTCTTCCAGTTCATTCCATTCCCTCGTCGTTCTTTGTATGAATCCATATCTACCTACTTCTCTATCCACTTTTTCCACTTCCATTCTTACCCCTCCCCTTGTACTTCTTTGTAATCCCTTTCCAATTCTATTGCTCAATTCATCCCATCCTGTATATTCATTCTTGACTCTACAAAATTGCACATTCTTTCTATTTGTCTATGTTTCGCCAAATTTTCCCATCCCATTTCCTCAATCATTTTACTAGGTCTTTCTATAACTTGTTCAACCACATCCTTATCGTTCCTGATAATCTTCCAGCGCTTCTCTCTCCCCAAGACCCTTCTTGCAGCAACCCTTTGGACGTTCTCCACAGCCTTTATTAGTCCAACTTGCAATCTATTGTACCTTCATCATTCTCTCTGGAACTTATATGGTTTTATTCTTTCAACTTCCAAGGCTTATTGCCAGAATATGCTTGGAATATGGTACATATAGTCTTACTAGTCTACGTCTTGTTCCGAGAGACTCTCACTCGACTGTTTTATCATGTCAGTTACGCTCTACAAGTGGTATCCTCTTCAAAGTGGTTATGTGACTTGTTGGTACCCATACTGCACTGACCTTCGACCGATCGACATGAAACATCTTCTGTAAACGTAGACTCATCCAACTTAGAACTGTATAGTTTTTGAGTTAAATCAGTTGGACCATGTCTGAGAAATACCATCTCAAAGTGTCAAAAAATCCCATAACACTAGGCTGGGCAAAAAAATTTGAAAAATAAAATCTCTCCAAAAAATATAAAGTTCTACTGGATCTGAATGTGAACACTCATATGGTACACATTATTACGGTTGTGTATGTAATTCAGAACCAGCCGTTCTGAAGAGATAACTCGATAGATGTTTTTTATTCATCAAGTAGATATTAACTGTGGTTAATTTGTGTGTTAATTGGTGGTTAATTTTGTGGCTTAGCCCACTTAAGCCCGACTTTTTTAGGGATTAAGCCGGGATTACTCAGCTATTTCTAGTTCTGGTGTAATGCAAGATCCATCTTTAACAAAGTAAAATCTAAATATTTTTATAATTCCTTGTTACTAATTACTGTCAGACATTCCTAGCTGGTGAATATGCCGCACACACAAGAGTGGCTTTATTACAAGAAAGGTTTTCCAAAACGCGTGAAATGCTCCAAATCTAACCTCCAATTAATATTTTTTCAAGGGCTATGCGCTGAACTGAACTAGATTTCATCAGCATACCTATAACCACTTCAATATAAATTAATTGTTTTGGTTGCCTTGATTTGCATCAAACAATGGCGTGAATTTCCCTGGTCTTATATGCCAAGCGCATGTGGTTGAACTCTTTATTTTCCGCTCAGTCCAAAGGCACTTGACGTAACATATCTCAGTATCAGGAAGAAATAGCTATGTCTTCTTAAACACTCTCCCACTCGGCCGCGGCTTGAGGTGTCACATTTATAGTGTTTTTATTCAAGTCAGAGGAGGAAGAGTGAGAAGGTGACGACAGAGGTGATAATTGTTCAATTCACGCTCGGGATTACCACGAAGTTGAATTACGTTATGCACGGAAAGATGGGCCTTGACACATTTATTAGTAGGGGTGTTTGTAGTCATGGGTTTCGGCAGGAAGAAATTTGAGGGGGGGCAAAATATCACAAATTCGAAAATGCACAAGTCCCAATGGGAGTCGGGGAGAAGGCTCCCCAGGGAAATTTTTTGAAATTCCATTGTTTTATGGTGTTTTGGGAGGTTTTGTGACTATTTAATTAGCTTTTGATTTTTATAGAGAAAGAAGACAGATAATGTTGAATTGGTTGAATTCTATGCAAGTAGTTGATACTATTCATCTTTTTTAATATGTCATCATACAGAATAGCCAAAATGAGTTATTAGCATCTGATTGGTCTGTATGATACCCAACATCAAAATTTCCAGGAAATAAGAATGGCCCAATAAATCATATTCGTCAGTCGGCGAAGGCATATAACCTTGTCTACCCGCCCCAGTCACATCAGACTCATGACCACCCGCGTAACAAGACATGTTAGAATATGTCACCAATACAGTCGGTACTTACAAAGTTTCGAAAAACATCATTGTTTGAAAAAAAAAAAAAAATCAAATAAATTTCTGCCTGGTCCCAGGGGGGGCAAGTGCACCCCATGTGTGCGAGAACTAAGTCCGAGTCCAAGTATCCGCCAGAATCGGACTCGGACTCGTTGAAGTAATTTTAGACTTGATTTCCGAGTCCATTCGAGTCTTTGAATCTTCTGCCGATTCCGAAATTTGAATTCAAGATTTCTATTGGCTAATAGCCATTGATATTGGCTATTGGAAAATTACCATTGTTTCGAAATGGCATCAAAATATGTATTAACTATATTCAAGTAGGATCAAGAATCAAGATTTGAGTATAACAACTTCAAGTGATTCAACATGAACTAAATTAACTGGGAAAACGCCATATATGCGTTGTTATTCGAGCGAATAGTGATAGTATGGGTAAAAATGGGTAAAAACTGCTTTGAGTGGTAACAATTTAGCATATGTTATGTTTTTTCTTCGAAATGGCTGACCCGATCAAGCTGAATTTTTTTAGAAATGTGTATCAAAATGTAATTCAACTTCACGCAAAATTTCATTTTTTTTGGAAAATAAAAATATTTTCTTTTTTTTCGATATGTTATTCTAAAGGGTATCTTTGAAATTTCCAAAATTCATAAAAAAAAAGTTACCACCCGATAATGTCACAAAACTATACAGATCTGAGTTAGATGAGGAACCATATTAACAACAAGTTTGAAGTTGATAGCTGTAGCCGTTTGACCTGTGGAGAACCGACAAAAACACATAGAAAAAAAACATAAAGAGGAACACCAAAATTTTTCAGTATGTCAAATTGTATCCTCGCTAAAGCTCGTCTAATAAATACACATCTGGAATGAATATGCTCTCCATTTTGTTTAACTCATTCCTTGCTTTCATTAATTTCCTTCAATGAACAACATAACTACTACCTATAGCATATTACAGTTATTTGTAGTTGAAGTTTTGTACTGACAGTGCCTGAAATAGTCGTAATTAGACGAGCTTTAGCGAGGATTCAATTTGACATACTGAAAAAAATTGGTGTTATTTATTTATTTTTTTTTTTTTTTTTTTTTTGTTTGTTTGTTTGTTTGTTTATTTTATGTTTTTTTGTCGGTTCTCCACAGGTCAAACGGCTACAGATATCAACTTCAAACTTTTTTTCAATATGGTTCCTCATCTAACTTAGATCTGTATAGTTTTGTGGCATTATCGGGAAGTAGGCCTAACTTTTTTTTTTATGAATTTTAGAAATTTCAAGAATACCCTTTAGAATAACATGGCGGAAAAAAAAGAAAATATTTTCATTTTCCAAAAAGATGAAATTTTGCGTGAGGTTGAATTACATTTTGATACACATTTCTAAAAATTTTCAGCTTGATCGGGTCAGCCACTTTGAAGAAAAAACATAAAATGTGCTAAATTGGTACCACTCGAAGCAGTTTTTACCCATTTTTACCCATACTATTACTATCCGCTCGTCTAACAACGCATATATGGCGTTTTCCTAGTAAATATTTATGTTTGAAAGAAGACTCGAGACTCGGCTCGGACTCGATAATGTCATGAAGAAGTGGACTCGAGTTTGTGAACCTGGACTCGCGAACCCGGACCTATCTATTAGGCGTTTCAAACTAGCTTTGCACACGGATTTTTGTGGAACAATTTTTCATCTTTTGTTTTCGCTAACGTCTGCCATGCTATTAGTATGGGAGTCGACACACCTTCTTCGTGTTATGACAGTATGTTGCTATCACTACATCGGGTATGGATCGAACTCAATACAGGCCAACAAATCCAATACAAGTTAAATAATACACGAAGTCTGCGAGGAAGACTTGATTGACTGTGAGATGGAAAAGGAATTTTCCATTCTCATATATTTAATTTTCAGATTGATTTATGCAAAGAGGTGATTGAGAAGATGTGAATATGATTGGTCAGATATGAATAAATGTTTAAACTAGGAAAACGCCATATATGCGTTGTTGGACGAGCGGATAGTAATAGTATGAGTGAAAACTGCTTCGAGTGGTACCAATTTAGCACATTTTATGTTTTTTCTTCAAAATGGCTGACCCAATCAAGTTGGAATTCTCCAGAAATGTGTATCAGAATTTCATTCAAAAATCGCAAGATTTCATTTTTTTAGAAAATGAAAATATTGTCTTTTTTCCCGCTGTGTTATTCTAATCGGTATTTTGAAATTTCTGAAATTCATAAAAAAATAGTTACCCTCCGATAATGCCACAAAACTATACAGATCTAAGTTAGATGAGGAACCATATTGAAAAAAAGTTTGAAGTCGATAGCTGTAGCCGTTTAACCTGTGGAGAACCGACAAAAAAACATGAAAAAAAAAAACATAAAAACGAACACCATTTTTTTCAGTATGCCAAATTGAATCCTCGCTAAAGCTCGTCTAATAATAAGAATGAATCTTGTATTTTGTTAAGCTAGATTGAGGAAATCTGTAGGCCTGAATACGGGTCAAGTTTAGACCTATAGATTTTAGTTGGTTTATGGATTAGTACAACTAACCGAACAATAACAACGACAAAACAAAACTCGAACAAAAAAAACAACGTTAACGACAAGAACAAGAACAAGAACAACAACAATAACAACAACAACAACAACAGCAACAATGACGACGACGACGACGACCACGACAAGAACAAAAACAAGAACAAAAACAAGAGCAAAAACAACAACAAAACAACAACAAAAACAAAAATAAAGACAAAAAAAACAACAACAACGACAAAAACAACAACAGAAACAACGACAACAACGATTGAAACAACAACAACAACAATATACACTGGCCACGTGGTCGGTGCGTCTCTGCAATCAACCTGTTGCCCGAGCGCTCAGATCTGGGTCAGCAGGCCGCTCCGGTAGCGCACCTAGCGCTCCTAGCGCTCCCCAGACCAACCAAAACACGCTCGCAATCAAGAGAAAGTCCTTTCCTTCCGACGGGTCGAGACCCCCGGGCGTCCATGTCACTGTATAGGATAGACGGTCGCTCGGCGGGAGAGATGTTGTATGCTGTAACTGACTTGATTAGTGAATTATTAGTCGCATCATCTGAGTGTGTACTTAAGTGGTGTGGTTTAGGAGAGAGTCAATTAAATGGAGATTTGAGAGAGTATATGGAGTAGACATGATGGGGACAGGAATAGGATGCGATGATCGAGAGAACCGACTGTCATTCAGGAGGCAGGGGTTCGGTTCTGGCCATGGTCGATCATCCCTGAGGATTATCATGGTTTCCTTAGGTCGTTAAGGCGTCCCTAGTCTCCATATAGGGCGAAATGTTTCCAACAGGGTGATTATTTATGAGACTGTTCTGAATGTTTATTATGAACCGCATCTTAGAATGTACTTCTCTGAATGGTGTGAAGCAGTTTCACAACAATACGTTCACCCGGAAAGCCACTACGATTGTTTATGCTTTAGTTGACACTGTAAATGGTAACAAAACATGCATCTCGCGTTACATACACCACTTGATTACTTCTTGAGGTATTTTATCGTGTGTGGTATCAATGTGTTTGTAGCTTTGGGCTAAACTGGGAATAAACAGTGCAACCATATGCGTTTGGCATACAAGACCAGGGAGATTCACGCAATTGTTTGTTGTAAATCAAGGTAACAGGAATTATTTATTTGTATCGAAGCGGTTATAGGTAGGCATATGCTGATTAAATTAAAATGGGAATTTTCGCTACGCTCATCTAATAATAATGATTCTATGAGTCCATGGGAGTCGACATGTGGAATATCAGTTTCAACTTTCAAGCTGATCACTTTGGAAAGGAATGAATTCTGAAAACATGGAGACATAAATATTCTCAATACCTTTCAGACGGTGTAAGTAATTAGACGAGCTTTAGCGAGGATTCAATTCGACATACTGAAAAAAATTGGTGTTCGTTTTTATGTTTTTTTTTTCATGTTTTTGTTTCGGTTTTCCACAGGTCAAACGGCTACAGCTATCAACTTCAAACTTTTTTCCAATATGGTTCCTCATCTAACTTAGATCTGTATAGTTTTGTGGCATTATCGGGGGGTAACTTTGTTTCATGAATTTTAGAAATTTCAAAAATACCCTTCAGAATGACATGGCGGAAAAAAAAGAAAATATTTTTATTTTCCAAAAAAATGAAATTTTGCGTGAAGTTGAATTATATTTTGATACACATTTCTAAACATATTCAACTTGATCGGGTCAGCCATTTTGAAGTGAAAACATAAAATGTGCTAAATTGGTACCACTCGAAGCAGTTTTTACCCATTTTTACCCATACTATTACCATCCGCTCGTATAACAAGGCATATATGGCGTTTTCCTAGTACCTAATCATCGCACATCGCCTGATTGTCAGGCATATACGGTAAAAAATACACATTTTTTCCAACCATATACGCCTGACAATTATGAAAACCCATATACCTACATAGTTATTACTTACACCGTCAGGAAGGTATCAAAGATATCTGTGTTTCCTCGTTTTCAGATATTCAATATCTCATACCGTCCAGAAGTTATCACAAAACCTGATATTCCGCTAAATCGACTCCCATGGACCCTTGAGATCGTTATCATCTCCATCCAATCAAGACATCGACCGTCATTCCCGAAACCCATTGAACGCGAGTTTTCGCTTCGCTGATCCACCGCTCAACACAGATAGACACACCATGAGAACCCGTATGATCTAACCTCTGATGAATGGACTGACCACTTAAAGAGAAAGGTCGAGTTAACCAATGGCTCAAATGATTGCCTAATTATTAAGAAAGCCATTAAGGAAGGTAATCTCAGAAGAACTTGAATAATCCATGTATATTATTACTTCACTGATCTGTTGCGTGGACAGAAAGCTAATTGAATGACTCTTCAAATTATCGAGTATATATAAAACTAGGAAAACGCCATATATGCGTTGTTAGACGAGCGGATAGTAATAGTATGGGTAGTAATGGGTAAGAACTGCTTCGAGTGGTACCAATTTAGCACATTTTATGTTTTTTCTTCAAAATGGCTGCCCGATCAAGCTGAATTTTTTTAGAAATGTGTATCAGAATGTAATTCAACTTCACGCGAAATTTCATTTTTTTGGAGGTTGAAAATATCTTCTTTTTTTCCGTCATGTTATTCTAATGGGTATTTTCGAAATTTCTAAAATTCTTAAAAAAAAGTTAATCCCCGATAATGCCACAAGACTACACAGATCTAAGTTAGATGAGGAACCATATTGGAAAAAAGTTTGAAGTTGATAGCTGTAGCCGTTTGACCTGTGGAGAATCGACAAAAAACATATAAAAAAAAAAGAAAAAAAGAAAAATAGAACACCAATTTTTTTGCAGTATGTCAAATTGAATCGTCGCTAAAGCTCGTCTATTGAGATAACTGAGACGTATGGCCGAGTGGCTAGTATACTGAACCGTCGTCCAGGAGAACGGGGTTCGATTCCCGCCATGGTCGACCATCCTGACAGTTAATTGGTTATTTCGTCTACTGATTACAGATTGTTCTTAAAACAGGTGGTAATGAGTACTCTCATGAAATTACAGTCAACATAGGCCTACTCAAAGAAATTATACTTTGTTATTTTTTCTTAGCCATCTTCTTTATATTCTTTACATCTTCTTCCAATTCATTCCATTCCCGCGACAGTTTTTTCTCGTGGTTCCCCTCTGTCGTTCAGGTCAATACTGATATGGTTCCTTAACAACAGGCCACGACCGACACCTTCTCACTATCCAAAAACTCATACATCCTATAATTTTGAATCATCTCTGCCTACTAAACTCTATGTTATAATGCCGCCCTCGGTAGCTCAGTCAGCTGAGACACCGCTTCAGACACTGAAGTCACCGTTGGGCGTGGGTTCGAGTCCCGCATAAGGCATGGGATTTTGTAAATGTCCTTTCATCTATCATCTCTTCATCGTTTCATTATCATCCGCTCATTCCGTATAACCTAGCTGTTGGTGGGGTCATTAAGCTCATTCGTATCCCCGTATAACCTAGCTGTTGGTGGGGTCATTAAGCTCATTCGTATCCCCGTATAACCTAGCTGTTGGTGGGGTCATTAAGCTCATTCGTATCCCCGTATAACCCAGCTGCTGGTGGGGTTATTAAGCTCATTTGTATCCCCGTATAACCTAGCTGTTGGTGGGGTCGTCAAGCTCATTCGTATCCCCGTATAACCCAGCTGCTGGTGGGGTTATTAAGCTCATTCGTATCCCCGTATAACCTAGCTGTTGATGGGGTCGTTAAGTGAACAATCATCATCATCATCCATGTAATAATGCCCCTCATTACAGCGCAGTATCTCCTCCTATAGGCCTATCTAGTACGCATTGAGCCACCGTGTACCTTGGACGATAATCCCATGTAATCATGATAATCGCTTCTAACCAGAATAACACAATAGCAAAGAGAGCTTTTAATAGGAAATATTTCTGAGAAGTTTTTTGAATGTTTCATTGTGTAATATCTTCTTATGTAAGCCTACCTTATCAATTGTAGTGTATGTTGCATTGCTTAATGCGTGATGAATATGACTAATACGAAGATGATATACGAAGATAATTTATAATTAATTGAATGGTAAATATAATATGAAAATGAAAAATATAATATTTTTTAATCTATAATATAATAGATTATATATAATATATATATATATATATATATATATATATATATATATTCCCCCTCGGAGGATCCGGACACCTTGTCGTGACGTGACCCCGTGACCTCCAGAGCTGAGGGTCACCCATAGCGATAAGGTCTGGAGTGAGAGTCCAGACTAAGTTCGGACCGTCTCGGTCGAGTGGAAGCCTTTTGGTGACCGGAGTATATGGAGGGAGTACTGAACCTTGCGTTTGTAATTTCATTTTATTTCGTCTTCTTGTCACTCTTCCTTTTTATCTCACTTTTCTAGATCTTTCTATCCCGCTCCCTCCATATGCAAATATATATATATATATATATATATATATATATATATATATATATATATATATATATTATATATAAATTTATTCAGATCAATGAATGTGTTTCAAGGTTTGATGTAACTGAAAAAAGACCTCTCAAGAATTTCACCTTTCACCAGATTATTTTCTGCAGCTCTTCCTATTATCACCAATAAAACCTCAGACGCGAAACAGAAAACAATCCTTGGGGAAATAAATTAATATCCCTCAATGTCAGGCATTTTTCTCTCATCAAAATATATTGTTAGTTTCTAAATAAGGTCATGGAAATACAATCAGAATTATAAAAGGTAGACGTCACTTGTTGACGACAGTAAAGTTCTGTTTATTTATTATTATTTATTAGTGTTTTTATACATTGGGAATAACACACTGAGGCCTACAGGACCCCTATTCCTGAGATATATAAGATGTGAGAAAATAAAAATGAGTGAGAAAATGAGTATATCACATGAAATATGAGATGAAATATGTCATTGATGTATGTTTGCAGTGTATCGATATTTATTAATAAGTTACACCTTCCATTGATTTTAACTCTAAATGTTTATCTTCTCATTTGACTATCCATATGAATTATATTTTAACCTTACTCTCACTATGTATTATGTGAGACAATGTAATTCCAAATTGGATGAAAATAAATAAATAAATAAATAAATTATTATATGAGATAGTTTCCTGAGATAAATGAGATGTGAGAAAAATAAAAATGAGTGAGAAAACGAGTATCTCACATGAAATATGAAACGAAATATGTCATTATTATATGAGATAGTTTTCTCACTAATTTTTCTCACATCTCATTTATCTCAGGAATTGGGGTCCAGGTATAGTGAGATTAGAGCAGAAACCCCGTAACAATATGTGCCTCAAAATCTCCATGATTACATACATTTGAATAGTGAAAAAAAAATTAACCAGGCAAACGCCAAATATGCGTTATTACTAACTAGGAAAACGCCATATATGCGTTGTTGGACGAGCGAATAGTAATAGTATGGGCAAAAACTACTTCGAGTGGTACCAATTTAGCACATTTCATGTTTTTTCTTAAAAATGGCTGACCCGATCAAGCTGAGATTTTTTAGAAATGTATATCAAAATGTAATTCAACTTCATACAAAATTTAATTCTATTGGAAATTTTTTTTTTTTTTTTTCCGCCATCTTATTTTAATGGGTATTTTTGAAATTTCTAAAATTCATAAAGAAAAAGTTACCCCCCGATAATGCCACAAAACTATACAGATCTAAGTTAGATGAGGAACCATATTGAAACAAAGTTTGAAGTTGATAGCTGTAGCCGTTTGACCTGTGGAGAACCGACCAAATAACAGAAAAAAAAAACATAAAAACGAACGCCAATTTTTTTCAGTATGTCAAATTGAATCCTCGCTAAAGCTCGTCTAATAAGATGAGCGAGATATCTATAAAGAATAATCGAGACTCTAAACACCTTGACGCATATAAAATATATTTCATTCGGTCAATATCGAATCTAGGTAGCCGTGAATCTATCACTGCAACATTTATCTGCTAAGATTCCTATCTTTGTATTCGATAAATAAAAAACATGTAGTTCATCATTTTTTAAAAAACGGCTGGTCCTAATTGCACACACATTTTTAATAATGTGTATCATTGTCGTATTCACATTTGAGGAAAATTTGAATTATATTGTAGAGATTTTATTCTTGAATTTTTTTCCGCCCAGCCTAATCTTATGGGGTTTTTAGAAAAGTTAAGGTGATTTTTCTCAGAAATGGTCCAACCGATTAGACTAAAAAACTATACATTTCTGAGTTGAATAAGTTTGCCTGAGCAAAAAAGTTTCATGTCGATCAGTCAAACCCTGAGACCTGTGCAGTGCTTATACAAAAAAAGAAGAGAAAAAACACACAGACAAAGCTTCATAAGAGTGGGATGGAGAAGTTCGCTAACCCTCATCTAATTAGATGAGCGTAGCGAAGATTTTCACTGAACTCTTACGGAACTTTGTCTGTGCGTTTTTTTTTTTTTTTTTTTTTTTTTTTGTAAACACCGCACAGGTCGCAGGGTTTAACCGATCGACATGAAACTTTTTTTTATATGCAAACTTATCCAACTTACAACTGTATAGTTTTGAGGTCTAATCGGTTGGACCATTTTTGAGAAACATCATTTAGAAGTTTCTAAAAACCCCATAAGATTTGGCTGAGCGGAAAAAATTTAAAAATAAAATCTCTTCAATATGATTCAAATTTTCCACAAATGTGAACACAAGAATAACATACATGAATAAAACTTTGGTTTGATATTCGGACCAGCCGTTTTGGAGAAAATAATATAATAAATGTATTTTTATCATCGAAAAGATAGAAATATTAGTTGAGAAATGTTGCATTGTCGAAGTCACGGCTTTCTAGATTCATTGACATTGGATGAAGTTCATTTCAAATGATCAAGGTTTGTAGAGTTTTCGATTAAACTTTATATAGACATCTCGCTCATCGTACAACGCACATCCTGCGTTTGCCTAGTTTAAAAAAATAAACGGTAAAACGGTTGTTCTGGGAAAAATTTATGAAATTTGTCAAATCCCCGTAAGAATAACCCAGGTGGAAAATAGTTCGAAACGAAAATTTTCCAAAAGCTTTCAAATTCTTACAGAATATGAAAAAACTATCATACACATTTTCAATCATTTGTACAACAATCGGATGAGACATAACGAAATAACGCAATAAAAGTCTACATTTCATCGAATATCAGGATCAAAACATGTAATGCAAAGTGTATATGCGACAGGTTGCTCTATAAATAGCAACAAGTTGCAGGTAAGGTTTTTCAGCGTTTGAAGTAATCCAAGGTCTGTAGATGTAGATTGAGCTGACATAGTATTTTTAATCCCAGATTTCCATACTTCTACGCTCATGTCACAACGCATGTACTGCGTTTTCCTAATCTAACACATACATGTAAAGTTGCAAGAAGGCTGCCGTATCTAATTGTGTGCAATTCGCATCTGGTCGAGTCAAGTGAGTATTGTTCAGATATTAAAGGTCATCACAACTCTAAAACTGGATCCTAGCAGCATGACCCGACTGAGCCGTTGGAGCGGCAAACTCTTAACCTAGGTTCCCATGACGTTTTTCCCACGTCCCGTCCGTCAAAACTTCGGCCAACGTCAACGTTCAACCAATCACGCGCAAGGAAAAGCAACGGTGGGAGCTATGACTACCAATAACGTAACGGGATAAGCAACATGGCGTAAGTTATATACTTTCAACATTGGACGTCTTCTCACCATGATGGAAGCAAAAAATGTGACGCGCTGAAGTGTACATTTTTGAGATTCGCAATTTCAAATCAAAACGTACGCTTTCAGCTCGTATTTCAATGTAAAGTACATAGTTGAGTACTTGCATTGTTTCTGTTCTTTCTCGCAGATGTCAAGTAATTATCCAGTTATCAATTGGTAAATGTGGCAGTATGGCTCTTGACTAGGGGTCCAAATGCTCTTACACACGTATTTAAAATTTAGATTGGCTTATTCAAATGAAATGTATTCCAACGTTGCTTAATACAATCGGGAAGAGCTGGATTCACAGAGTGCATTACACGTATTACTTTTATGAATCAATATATAATACTACCAGTAAATTGAGTATGACGGCATCCCTTTGATTCCCGCATGGTGCGAAAGGAAATGATCATGTTGCTTATCCCGTTACGTTATTGGTAGTCATAGGTGGGAGGCAACGATTTTTCCCCGTCCAAGTAGAGCCAACTCCAGCTCGGCCGGCACGGGACGGGACGATTTACGGAAGTCGTGTCCAGTACCAACAATCGAATGTAGGATCGCATCGTCGCATTACCGTTTTATTTCGATATTACTGTTTTATAATCGCGCGCAAAATCACACGCTGTTTTGTATTCTGAGGTTAAACACAATTATTCATTTTTAATGATGAGTTTCTATCCCGAAATGTTCGTCGAGGCTATTAGATAATTTGCCTGCCTGAGATAGCGTCATGTTTGACCCTTTGATTCCGATGGTTGTCTTGAAAAAGTTCTAGTTTTTGCCGATAGATCGCATCCTCACGTGACGGTATGGGAATACGATCTATTTCACACCAACGATGGCGTCCGATGTTTTGACGGACGTCTCGTGAAAAAATCGTCATGGGAACCCAGCTTTACCTATGACGTATCGAACATATACTTGGAACAAAATGAAACTACAGAAACAAATGATGAAATGAAATGTAATTATATGTGACTATAACTCATCATGCATAATGTTGATATGTATACTCTCACCCACAAGAGATGGCTCGAGGATATTTTCTAACTTGAAAACAAATCAAATCATCGGCTCATATTAAATTTTTATCATTTTTCGGTTCAAGAATAATCAGGACAAGATTCATAATTAGAAACGCAACTACATAATTCAACAATACTAACATTCAAAGTTGCGGATATATTATCTGTTCAGTGACGAAGTTTTTACAATCACCCGATTGGTATACGACCTCCATCTCACGCGGAAACAAGTGTATTTCACACGTCACAAAAAACTGTTTATACGACTAGGCGATGACGTCATTGATGATTTGTTTAGAAAAACAGGAAATAATCGACAGACAGGCGAGAAAAAACACAGAATAACACAGGTAAGAAGTATTGTTGTGGTGACCTGCAATTACTGCTCAACGACCCCACCAACAGCTGGGTTATATGGGGATACGAATGAGCTAAACGACCCCACCAACAGCTGGGTCATACGGGGGTACGAATGAGCTAAACGACTCCACCAACAGCTAGGTTATACGGGGGTGGGAATGAGCTTAACGACCCCACCAACAGCTAGGTTATATGGGGATAAGAATGAGCTAAACGACCCCACCAACAGCTAGGTTATACGAGAATACGAATGAGCTTACCGACCCTACCAACAGCTAGGTTATACGGGGATACGAATGAGCTTAACGACCCCACCAACAGCTGGGTCATACGGGGGTACGAATGAGCTAAACGACCCCACCAACAGCTGGTCATACGGGGGTACGTATGAGCTTAACGACCCCACCAACAGCTGGGTTATACAAGAATACGAATGAGCTAAACGACCCCACCAACAGCTGGGTCATACGGGGGTACGTATGAGCTCAACGACCCCACCAACAGCTGGGTTATACGAGGATACGAATGAACTCAGCGACCCCACCAACAGCTGGGTCATACGGGGGTACGTATGAGCTTAACGACCCCACCAACAGCTACGTTATACGGGGGTACGGATGAGCTAACGACCCCACCAACATCTAGGTTATACGTGGGTACGAATGAGCTTAACGACCCACCAACAGCTAGGTTATACGGGGGTGAGAATGCGCTTAACGACCCCACCAACAGCTAGGTTATATGGGGATAAGAATGAGCTTAACGACCCCACCAATAGATGGGTTATATGGAGGTGCGAAAGAGCTTAACGACCCCACCAACAGCTAGGTTATACGGGGTACGCATGAGCTAAACGACCCCACCAACAGCTAGGTTATATGGGGATAAGAATGAGCTAAACGACCCCACCAACAGCTAGGTTATACGGGGGTGGGAATGAGCTTAACGACCCACCAACAGCTAGGTTATACGGGGGTGGGAATGAGCTCAACGACCCCACCAACAGCTAGGTTATATGGGGATACGAATGAGCTAAACGACCCCACCAACAGCTAGGTTATACGGGGGTGGGAATGAGCTTAACGACCCACCAACAGCTAGGTTATACGGGGTACGAATGAGCTCAACGACCCCACCAACAGCTGGGTCATACGGGGTACGAATGAGCTCAACGACCCTACCAACAGCTAGGTTATATGGGGATACGAATGAGCTAAATGACCCTACCAACAGCTAGGTTATATGGGGATACGAATGAGCTAAATGACCCCACCAACAGCTAGGTTATATGGGGATACGAATGAGCTGAACGACCCTACAACGTGCCTACATAGCTGCACCTCCTTTGCAATCAGAAGCGAACGCATCATCAGTGGGGGAAACACAGCACGTACCAAGTGAATCACAGAGAAACACATTAATAACTTTTTTCTGTGACTTTTTTCTCATTCTCTTTTCATCCGTCATGTTGTGAGAAAATGGAAGATGTAATGATTCTAAATCTTGATCTAAACTTATCACCAACAAA
The DNA here is from genome assembly GCA_907164805.1 of Brachyptera putata. NCBI lineage: Eukaryota > Metazoa > Arthropoda > Insecta > Plecoptera > Taeniopterygidae > Brachyptera > Brachyptera putata. The sequence goes on from OU015474.1 coordinate 13,588,180, forward strand.
CTGACATTCCGCCAAATCGACTTCCTTGCATTCTTAAAGGACATCACAACCCTAAAACTAGTTTTTTAGACGAGCTTCAGCGAGATTCAATTTGACATACTGAAAAAAATTGGTGTTCGTTTTTATATATATTTTTTTTTTTATGTTGTTTTTTGTCGTTTCTCCACAGGTCAAACGGCTACAGCTATCAACCTCAAACTTTTTTTCAATTTAAGTTGTGTGGCATTATCAGGGGGTAACTTTTTTTATGAATTTATTTCAGAAATTTCAAAAATTACCATTAGAATAATATAGCAGAAAAAATAAAATATTTTCATTTCCCAAAAAAGTTGAATTACATTCTGATATACACATTTCTGAAAATTTTCAGCTCGATTGGGTCAGCCATTTTGAAGAAAATACATAGAATGTGCTAAATTGGTACCACTCGAAGCAGTTTTTACCCATTTTTACCCATACTATTACTATTCGCTCGTCTAACAACGCATATATGGCGTTTTCCCAGTAACGAATACTTACGATATTTATTTCCCCCATTTTTGAGAAAACTGGAAATATCATCTTGATTTGTGAAATTACGTCTGAATTTGACGTCCGGAACCCAGCTCTTTTTTAGAGTCGGGACGTAGACATTACTAGATTACTTTTATGTTCAAATATACAAAATCGACAATGCCTATACGCCGTGACTTATGGTCTCTGGTGAACTTGACAATTAATTGGATGAGCGTTAGCGAAGATTTCCATCCTACTCTTACGGAGCTTTGTCTGTGTGTTTTTTGTTTGTTTGTTTGTAAGCACTGCACAGGTCGCAGGGTTTGACCGATCGACATGAAACTTTTTTTTTATACGCAAACTCATCCAACTTAGAATTGTATAGTTTTGGGGTCAAATCTGTTGGACCATTTTTGAGAAACATCATCTCAAAGTTTCAAAAACCCCATAAGATTAGGCTGGGCGAAAAAAATTGAGAAATAAATTCTCTCCAATATAATTCGAATTTTCTTCAAATGTTAACACGGGAATTATACACATATTTGAATATTCGTAATGCAATTCGGACCAGCCGTTTCGAAGAGAATAATGTAATACATGTTCTTTATTCATCGAATAGATATAGAAATAATAGCAGAAAAATGTTGCAGTGATATATCCACGGCTTCTTAGATTCGTTGGTATCGAATTAAGTATATTCGATATGACCAAGGTGTGTAGTTTCAGATTATACTCAATATAGACATCTCGCTCATCACACAACGCATATTCTGCGTTTGCCTAGTTTGATTTCAATTGAGATGATGATTTCTAGTTTTCACTAAAATTATGGAAATAAATATCGTCTTCATCAGACGAGCTTTAACGAAGGTTCAATTTGACATACTGAAAAAAAATGGTGTTCGTTTTTATGTTTTATGTTTTTTTTATGTTTTTTTGTCGGTTCTCCACAGGTCAACCGGTAACAGCTATCAACTTCAAACTTTTTCTCAATATGGTTCCTCATCTATCATAGATCTATATAGTTTTGTGGCATTACCGGGGGGTAACTTTTTTTTCATGAATTTTAGAAATTTCAAAAATACCCATCAGAATAACATGTCGGGAAAAAAATATTTTTATTTTACAAAAACTGAAATTTCGCGTGAAGTTGAATTACATTTTGATACACATTTCTAAAAACTTTCAGCTTGATCGGGTCAGCCATTTAGAAGAAAAAACATAAAATGTGCTAAATGGTACCACTCGAAGCAGTTTTTACCCATACTATTACTATTCGCTCGTCTAACAACGCATATATGGCGTTTTTCCAGTTCATGAAAATCTTGTTTCAGGGTTGTGACGTTCTTTAACGCATACCGATACGTCGAAATCTGTTCGAAGTGGGATTGTGAGCTTCAGGAATCTTCCAGCGCTTCTACCAACTAACAAACTTCACACGCCTCCCAACATAATCAGTCAATGACAAAAACAAGTCAACAGATTTCATATTTCACTTTTATGAATGAATCAAACAACATTCAGCAAATATTGTATTAAAACGTTCGTAAACTTTCATAAAAACAAGGAGTTATTTGACGATTGTTGAAGGTTTGGAACATGTGAGCGTTATAGCTAATGTAAAGACGAGACGTTCGATCGTCTACTTCAAGTCTTGTTCAACGAAATACTGACACAAATAAAAATACGTAACTTTTCCTCTTACAATTCAAATTAAGAGTCAATGAGTCCATTAAGAACGCCAAATATGCGTTGATAGACGAGCGGATAGTAATAGTATGGGTAAAAATGGGTAAAAACTGCTTCGAGTGGTACCAATCTAGCACATTTTATGTTATTTCTTCAAAATGGCTGACCCGATCAAGCTGAAAATTCTTAGAAATGTGTATCAAAATTTAATTCAACTTCAGGCAAAATTCCCTTTTTTTGGAAAATTGATTTTTTTTTCGCCGTGTCATTCTAATGGGTATTTTTGAATTTTCTAAAATCCATAAAAAAAAAGTTACCCTCCGATAATGTCACAAAACTATACAGATCTAAGTTAGTTGAGAAACCATATTGAAAAAAAGTATGAATTCGATAACTGTAGCCGTTTGACCTGTGGAGAACCACAAAAAAAGAGAGAAAAAAAAAAAAAAAATCCAATTTTGTTCAGTATGTCAAATTGAATCCTCGCTAAAGCTCGTCTAATGAGTTGGTGGGATGATGAGAGGAAGGTTTCTTGGGACGGATATTTGAAGGAAGAAGTCGTGGCTAGCTATTAAACTATTAGCTTCAAAACTAGCCAAGACTACAGAGGAAAACCACGAAAAACCCTCTGAAGATGGACGGCGGCGGGGATCGAATCGGATCACATGGACCGAGCGCGTTAACCACTGCGCTACATGTGCCGGGCATGTTCTTTTCATTCATCACTTCATTCATTTATATTGGGTTTTAACAAGTAGTTACCGGTACATATAGCGCAGTGGTCAACGCGCTCGCTTCATGTGATCCTGGAGACGAGGGGTTTCTGGACCCAGTTCGATCCCCGCCGTCGTCCATCTTGAAAGTTTTTTTCGTGGTTTCCCTCTGTAGTCTAGGCTAATGCCGGGATGGTTCCTACAATAAGTCGGCCATGACCGCTTCCTTCCCACTATCCTTCTCATTACCCAAGAACCTTCATCTCATCATCCCATCATCTCATTAATCATCCATCCGACGCCATTAGATCTGCGCTTTCATAACAGTGCGTCGTTAAACCCAATATATGAAAAAAAATGTTAAAACCCAATATAAATGAATGAAGTAAAGTAATAACGTTTGTTTGCAATCTTGGGGCTAACCCACACACGGTCAATTCATCCAAGACTAACAAGTGCCATAACACCATTGCGATTTATTACCTCACAGACCCTCGTCGCCCACCACGACCGCCCGTCCCCCCTATCCCACAACACTAACCCCGGTCGTCTCGAGCCGTCACTGTCATCTCTCACCTCACAGTCTCTCTCTGCCCACCACGACCGCCCGTCCCCCCTATCCTTCAGCACTGACCCCGGGCGTCTCGAGCCGTCAGCGTCGTGTCGGCAAGATCTGGTTTCACTTTCAAGTGAACCGTGGACGGGTTTGCTTGGTTGTGCCCATTCACTCTCGCTGCGACCGCGGTACTTACAGCATCAGTGATCTAGCCCGTTGCCTAGCGACAAGTACATCGAGACGGGCACCAAGTACAGCAATTGTTCGGTCTTCAAGTGCCAATAAGGATTATTTACAAGACGCGTAAGTCACATTTATTTGTATATATTTTCTAATTATTGTATGTTTTAATGAAAATTTGAAATTATATGATTGAGACTATTTTTAAATAGAAGTTTGCAGGATAAATATTTATTTTGTACGATGAATATATATTATGTTTATATATATATATATATATATATATATATATATATATATATATATATATATATATATATATATATATATATATATATATATATATATATATATATATATATATATTTTTTTTTTTTTAACGAACGAACGAAGGTTTGAAGGGCCGCTGATGGGTGGTGAAGATGTCTTCGAGGTAATTTGCCCTCTTGGAATGAGATGTGGTGGTCCTAAAACAGTTCCCAGAAGGGCAAATTCCGCAAAGATATCTTCAGCATATATCCATATAGGCCTATATATATATGAAGTATTATATGTATTAGATGAGCGTAGCGAAGATTTTCATTCCATATACCGAAAAATTTTGAGCTTGGTTTTTATGTTTTTTTTTTTTTTTTTTTTTTTTTTTTTTTGTAATTTTGTACGCGGCATACAGGTCAGGAAAAAGTTTCAATCAACTCGAAACTTTTTTTACAAATTGGTGTTATACCAGAATAGGTTGGGATTGTTTTTCAGAGAAATCGGTCGAACGGATTTTCCGGAAAAAAATCGGAAAGTATGGAAATTCCCCATAAGAATAGGCCAGGGGAGAAATACTTGAAATTTTATTTTTTTCAAAAGCTCTCAAATTTATACTGAGTGTGGGAAGAACTATCATACACATTTTAAGCGACTTATGGAACAATCGGATGTGAAACAACGAAGAAAACTCATTTTTAATGTACTTTTTTACACATCAATAAAAGCAATTAAGAAAAGCAATTAAGAAACTACTAGGAAAACGCCTTATATGCGTTGTGAGATGAGCTTAGAAGTATGGAAATGTAGAATTGAGAATATTTGGTCGGCTCAATGTACATATACAGGCCATGGATCACTTCAAAGGTTTAAAAACCGCGGCTGTCTGTTGGTATATGGACCTTGGTTTCCAAACAATTAAACCAGTGCCTTCTTCATATCCATCACAGATTTTAAACGTTTTAATTCATTGGTGACACTTGTTGCTCACATTTAATAGTTTCTTAATTGCTTTTCTTAATTGCTTTTATTGATGTGTAAAAAAGTACATTAAAAATGATTTTTCTTCGTTGTTTCACATCCGATTTTCCATAAGTCGCTTAAAATGTGTATGATAGTTCCTCCCACACTCAGTATAAATTTGAGAGCTTTTGAAAAAAATAAAATTCCAAGTATTTCTCCCCTGGCCTATTCTTATGGGAATTTCCATACTTTCCGATTTTTTTCCGGAAAATCCGTTCGACCGATTTTTCTGAAAAACAATCCCAACCTATTCTGGTATAACACCAATTTGTAAAAAAAGTTTCGAGTTGATTGAAACTTTTTCCTGACCTGTATGCCGCGTACAAAATTACACACAAAAAAAAAAAAAAAAAAAAGAAAAAAAAAACAGAAAAACCAAGCCCAAAATTTTTCGGTATATGGAATGAAAATCTTCGCTACGCTCATCTAACTAGGAAAACGCCTTATATGCGTTGTGAGATGAGCTTAGAAGTATGGAAATGTAGAATTAAGAATATTTGGTCGGCTCAATGTACATATACAGGCCATGGATCACTTCAAAGGTTTGAAAACCGCGGCTGTCTGTTGGTATATGGACCTTGGTTTCCAAACAATTAAACCAGTGCCTTCTTCATATCCATCACAGATTTTAAACGTTTTAATTTATTGGTGACACTTGTTGCTCACATTTAATAGTTCCTTAATTGCTTTCTTAATTGCTTTTATTGATGTGTAAGAAAGTACCTTAAAAATGCGTTTTCTTCGTTATTTCACATCCGATTGTTCCATAAATCGCCTAAAATAGGTATGATAGATCTTTCCACACTCAGTATAAATTTGAGAGCTTTTGAAAAAAATAAAATTCCAAGTATTTCTCCCCTGGCCTATTCTTATGGGGAATTTCCATACTTTCCGATTTTTTTCCGGAAAATCCGTTCGACCGATTTTTCTGAAAAACAATCCCAACCTATTCTGGTATAACTCTAATTTGTAAAAAAAGTTTCGAGTTGATTGAAACTTTTTCCTGACCTGTATGCCGCGTACAAAATTACACAAAAAAAAAAAAAAAAAAAAAAAAAAAAAAAAACATAAAAACCATGCCCAAAATTTTTCGGTATATGGAATGAAAATCTTCGCTACGCTCATCTAATTAAATGTGAGCAACAAGTGTCACCAATAAATTAAAACGTTTAAAATCTGTGATGGATATGAAGAAGGCACTGGTTTAATTGTTTGAAAACCAAGGTCCATATACCAACAGACAGCCGCGGTTTTTAAACCTTTGAAGTGATCCATGGCCTGTATATGTACATTGAGCAGACCAAATGTTCTTAATTCTACATTTCCATACTTCTAAGCTCATCTCACAACGCATATAAGGCGTTTTCCTAGTTAGATGAGCGTAGCGAAGATTTTCATTCCATATACCGAAAAATTTTGGGCTTGGTTTTCATGTTTTTTTTTTTTTTTTTTGTGTGTAATTTTGTACGCGGCATACAGGTCAGGAAAAAGTTTCAATCAACTCGAAACTTTTTTTACAAATTGGTGTTATACCAGAATAGGTCGGGATTGTTTTTCAGAAAAATCGGTCAAACGGTTTTTCCGGAAAAAAATTGGAAAGTATGGAAATTCCCCATAAGAATAGGCCAGGGGAGAAATACTTGAAATTTTATTTTCTTCAAAAGCTCTCAAATTTATACTGAATGTGGGAAGAACTATCATACACATTTTAAGCGACGTATGGAACAATCGGATGTGAAATAAGGAAGAAAATGCATTTTCAATGTACTTTTTTACACATCAATAAAAGCAATTAAGAAAGCAATTAAGAAACTATTAAATGTGAGCAACAAGTGTCACCAATAAATTAAAACGTTCAAAATCTGTGATGGATATGAAGAAGGCACTGGTATAATTGCTTGGAAACCAAGGTTTATATACCAACAGACGGCCACGGTTCTTAAACCTTTGAAGTGATCCATGGCCTGTATATGTGCATTGAGCTGACAAAATGTTCTCAATTCTACATTTTCATACTTCTAAGCTCATCTCACAACGCATATAAGGCGTTTTCCTAGTTTATTAGATGAGCGTAGCGAAGATTTTCATTCCATATACCGAAAAAATTTGGGCTTGGTTTCTATGTTGTTTTTTGTTTTTTGTTTTTGTGTGTAATTTTGTACGCGGCATGCAGGTCAGGAAAAAGTTTCAATCAACTCGAAACTTTTTTCACAAATTGGTGTTATACCAGAATAGGTTGGGATTGTTTTTCAGAAAAATCGGTTGTACGGTTTTTCCGGAAAAAAAATTGGAAAGTATGGAAATTCCCCATAAGAATAGGCCAGGGGAGAAATACTTGGAATTTTTTTTTTCAAAAGCTCTCAAATTTATACTTGATGTGGAAAGATCTATCATATCTATTTCAAGCGATTTATGGAACAATCAGATGTGAAATAACGAAGAGAACGGATTTTTAATGTACTTTTTTACACATCAATAAAAGCAATTAAGGAAGCAATTTAAGAAACTATTAAATGTGAGCAACAAGTGTCACCAAAAATTAAAACGTTTAAAATCTGTGATGGATATGAAGAAGGCACTGGTATAATTGTTTGGAAACCAAGGTTTATATACCAACCGACAGCCGCGGTTCTTAAACCTTTGAAGTGATCCATGGCCAGTATATGTACATTGAGCTGACCAAATGTTCTTAATTCTACATTTCCATACTTCTAAGCTCATCTCACAACGCATATAAGGCGTTTTCCTAGTTTTAATGAATGATGGTCACGAATAATTCATCAAACAAAATCTTGTGAGGAAAATATGAAATTGTGTGGATTTGAAAATTAGAGGATCGAATATATTTGATGTGATAGATAGGCCTACTACTTTCAAAAATTGGATTATTGATCATGTTTTGGAAAAATCATTACATACAAATTGAGAGATATTATTCCAAACATTAAAAGGATAATTTCGTTTTATGTAAAAGCAGAATATAAACAACAATCTCTTTGAAAGAAATGGCGGAGACTGTTAATTAAAGTATCCGCTAACTTGTTTATGTCTTATGCTACAATTCGAATATAGAACTAAATATACTACATTTCAAATATCGAACGAACTGTACATTCGAATATCGAACGAACTGTACATTTGAATATCGAACGAACTGTACTACAATCAAATATCGGAAAGACTGTACTGCAGTTCAAATATCGAACGAACTGCATGCGAACTGTAGGCCCAAAAAAATTCAAATATATTTATAATCAGCATCTAGCGAGAACAACTATATTTAGTGAAGTGAAATAAACTCATTTTGACTAAACAATATGAATATATATATATATATATATATATATATATATATATATATATATATATATATATATATTATACATATATATACACATATATATACATATATATATATAATTTTATATATATATATTATATATACACATACATATATATAAACATATAATAATATTATTATATAATATATATATATATATATATATGTATAGTATATATATATATAATTATATATATATATATATATATATATATATATATATATATATATATATATATATATTACATAAAATATATAATATATATATAATATATAATATATATATATATAATATATATAACATACATATATATTATAATCATATATATATATATATATATATATATATATATATACTATATATACTATACATAATATACTATATATATATATATATAGATATATATAATATATATATATATATATATATATACATACATATATATATACATCTATATATATATATATATATATATATATATATATATATATATATCTATATATATATATATATATATATATATATATATATATATATATATATATTTATATATATATATATATATATATATATATTCTATCAGCTAATATTTTGATGAATGTATTATCATTATTGTAATTCCAATAGTAACCGCCAGTATTCAGAAGTTGTTAGCTTGTTTCGAGGCGTGATGCATGTTAGGAACAGTGTATGATCCTAGAGGTGTTATGTAGGCCTACAAGTGACCATTGATTGCATGATCGCACTCTTTACCCGCGGGGGGGTGGGGGGGGGCAACGTCAAGTACATCCGTGGCGAACCGGTTCACGCTAAAAAACACAGTACTCGGGAGTCCAGGCAAATTACATGACTAGACATGGCAGATATAATGATGAGTGGAAAATAAGAATGACACAAAAAATAGGTAATGGAGAAAATATAATAAAATAAGACCGAGGTCTGGCTTTACCAAAAGCTTGCAAGTGGATTAAAATGGAATCACCTTGAGTTTACTTATTTTATTTTTGTACCTTGACTAATGGTTAAAAGATCAAGGGAATATCAACCACAAAAATGTGTCAGATTTTCTGTCATTTATTGATGTGTTAATGTTGAAATGGTATATTAAAAATTGGAGAAGAGAGAAAACAATTGAAAATTATGAGAAATGTTTGGAAAAATTAGTTGAATAATGCGTCAAACCGTTAAACCAGTATAAAGTTAGCATGAAAATGACAACCTTCGTCCATCAGATGAACCAAGTTTCATCAGTACACCTATGACCGTTTTGATACAAGTACATAATGCGTGTAACCTTGATTTATGAGAAAATATTTCGTGACTTTCCCTGGTCTTGTGTGCCAAACGCATCCGGTGTCACTGTTCATATTTAGCTCAACCCAACGCCACTTGTTTTACAAACACATTGATACCACACACGATAGAATACCTCAAGAAGTAATCAAGTGGTGTATGTAACGCGAGATGCATGTTTTGTGACCATTTTCAGTGCAACTAAACAATCTTAGTGGCTTTCCGGATGAACGTATTGTTGTGAAACTGCTTCACACTATTCAGATAAGTACCTGTTGAAATATGGCCGATCCATAATGAATATTCACAATTTTTTCAAAAATAATCACCCTGGTGGAAACTTTTTGCCCTATGATGATTTTTGGGATGCATTAAGCCTCGACTAAGATTCGTAAAATCAGCCATGAATGAAATGACAAATCATAGATAACAACATAAATAACATTCATATGAGATGTGTGAACCCTGGAACACGTGACAATTCTGTTAGTTTGCTTTGAACAATTCTCTGACTGATTAATTAGGAGTTTTCACTAGTAAAATAAATCTATTGAATCAAATACGAAACATTTGATTCTCGTGATACATTCGAAGGTGACGCAGCCTCACAAGATGAAGATGAAGTCGGTTTTATGATTTATGAACGATAATTTATGATTGAAATCATAAAACAATATGGAGGGACATTGAGCGGGGTGCATGAAATAGATACATTCATCTACACTACCTTTTCCTATGTTCACGAACCAGTGTGATTTAATAAAAAGTATAATAGGAAAACGCCATATATACGTTGTTAGACGAGCGAATAGTGATAGTATGGGTAGTAATGGGTAAAAACTGCTTAGAGTGGTACCGATTTAGCACATTTCATGTTTTTTCTTCAAAATGGCTGACCCGATCAAGCTGAACATTTTCATAGATGTGTCTCAAAATGTAATTCGAATTCACGCAAAATTTCATTTCTTTGGAAAATAAAAATATGTTCTTTTTTTTCCGCCATGTTATTCTAATGGGTATTTTCGAAATTTCTAAAATTCATAAAAAAAAGTTACCCCCCGATAATGCCACAAAACTATACAGATCTAAGTTAGATGAGGAACCATATTGAAAAAAAGTTTGATTTGATAGCTGTAGCCGTTTGGCCTGTGGAGAACCGACAAAAAAACATGTTGGGCCTATAGAGAAAAAAAACATAAAAACGAACACCAATTTGTTTCAGTAGTTCAAATCGAATCCTCGCTAAAGCTCGTATAATCAACACTCAAGGTATTTGTATGCTATTGAAATAATATGACATTCTATTTTTGTGAAATCAGTCAGTTTTGAGATAATACGTCGATGTATACAAAAAATGTGATGAAATTCAATGACGTAATATCTTAAAACTGATTGAATTCCCAACAATAGAATGGCATTTAATTGGAAAGCATAAAATGTATCGCAGTTGATATACTTTTCATTCAATTACACTGGTTTTTGAACATAGAAACAAATCAGTGAAGATGAATTTCTCTACTTTTATAAGCACCGTGCACGCACCCCCTTAGAAATATTCAAGAATATTGGAATTTAATTCCTTTCTATTTTAATTGCGATATGTCTCGAACTGTTCTAGAGTTATCACCAGAAACTCATCTTCCGCTAAATCCCTCCCATGCCCTCCTCAGAATGTTGAAGGAATAATTAGATGAGCGTAGCGAAGATTTTCATTCCATATACCGAAAAATGTTGGGCTTTTTTTTTTATTATTTTGTACGCGGCATACAGGTCAGGAAAGAATATTCAATCAACTTGAAACTTTTTTCTCAGATTAGTGTTTTACCAGGATAGGTTGGGATTGTTTTTCAAAAAAATCGGTCGAACAGTTTTTCCGGAAAATTCATGGAAAATATGGAAATTCCCCTTAAGAATAGGCCGGGAGAGAAATACTTGGAAAACAAAAATTTTCTAAAAGCTCTCAAATTCATACAGAATATGAAAACAACTATCATACACATTTTCAATAATTTGTGCAACAATCGGATGGGATATAACGAAGAAAACGCAATAAATGTATAGGGCCTAAATATCATCAAATACCAGGATCAAAACATGTAATGCAAAGTGTATATGCGACAGGTTGCTCTATAAATAGCAACTAGTTGCAGGTACGGTTTTTTAACGTTTGAAGTAATCCAAGGTCTGTAGATATAGATTGAGCTGACAGAGTATTTTTAATCTTAGATTTCTATACTTCTACGCTCATCCCACAACGCACATTCTGCGTTTTCCTAGTTAATATGCAAGCATAACGTGTGATAATAACCATATTAGTTAAACAAATACTATTTAATAAATAATATATTCAGATATTTTAAAGGTGTTAAAAAAAATATTTTGAAATGTCCATAAGGAAAACTTGACATGTTTGATGAACAAAGAACACACATTTGAAAATAGAATCAACTGGTTATCATATTCTAAATGTTAGGAGGTGTTACTAAACCAGTGAGTGTATTACAACATACTCTTGCTGGTGATCTAACGTGACATACATACAGAGATATGCGGAATAAATCTGGCCATCGTCTCAACTTGGAGAACCAAACAAGCTCCGTCGGTGTCGTGCCATAAGGGCCTAACTGACATTATCGAAATTGTTCAGGAGAAGCCATTCAATTTGTTCTCCAAGTTCCTCCTATAAGTCTATATTGTTACCAAAAATTTTCAAAAAAATAGTTCGTTAGCAATATATTATATATATAAGTATTTTTAGACGAGCTTCAGCGAGGATTCAATTTGACATACTGAAAAAAATTGGTGTTCGTTTTTATGTTTTTTTTTCATGTTTTTTTGTCGGTTCTCCACAGATCAAACGGCTACAGCTATCAGCTTCAAACTTTTTTTCAATATGGTTCCTCATCTAACTTAGATCTGTATAGTTTTGTGGCATTATCGGGTGGTAATTTTTTTTTTATGAATTTTAGAAATTTCAAAAATACCCATTAGAATGACATAGCGAAAAAAAATATAAATTTTCATTTTCTGAAAAAATGATATTTTGCGTAAGTTGGATTACATTTTGATACACATTTCTAGAAATTTTCAGCTTGATCGGGTGAGCCATTTTAAAGAAAAAACATGAAATGTGCTAAATTGGTACCACTCGAAGCAGTTTTTACCTATTCTCACCCATACTATTACTATCCGCTCGTCCAACAACGCATATATGGCGTTTTCTTAGTTTTAATGACATCGAAACTTGATACAAAATCATTGTTCCCCAATCAAGGCTATGGATGAAAGATGAGATCGTTTGAACGGAGCACCAAAATCTTAAACCAGTAATCTATGAATATTTAGTTGGGTTTTTGATTATAAAAAGCTCTAATCACACATTTTGTAACAAAGTCCATCTGCTGGTATCAGCACAGACTACAGTTTTCGCTTCTGTAGTCTGTGGTATCAGTTGGGCCTTTTAGAGGATCATCTATTTCTGAAATTTTCCATTTTCCTCATAGGAAATATACCTTCAGGACCCCTATTCCTGAGATAAATGAGATGTGAGAAAAATCAGTGAGAAGACTATCTCATTTAATAATAACATATTTCATCTCATATTTTATGTGAGATACTCGTTCTCTCACTCATTTTTATTTAAATAGGAATGAGTAAATAAAAATGAGTGAGAAAACGAGTATCACATAAAGATGAGATGAAATATGTCATTATTATATGAGATAGTATTCTCACTGATTTTTCTCACATCTCATTTATCTCAGGAATAGGGGTCCAGGCAGATAATCTTGAAGCGTACAATACAGATAGGCGCTTCAAACTTGCCAATATGTGGCAAGCCCTGTTGGCAGTTGACGGGATGAAACGGACAATTTTACAAACTTGAAATGTTCATATCTTTCTGATTTGTCACTGTAGAGATATGCCCTCTAGAAAAAAAAATACATCTTCACAAACAAAATGATATAAAAAAACGTATTTCTCAAAAATCGTTAGTTCGGCCATAATGGCGAAACAGCGACGAAATGTGTACCCTACACTCGCAGGGAGGTGAGAAGGAATGTTCCCGCGGGATATGTGAAGAAACCATCTCTTCCTGTATTCTGTTCATCAGCGTTTAATACACACAATATTGTAGGACGTACACAGTTTTAGTCACTGGTCTCAAGTCAAATTGACATTATGACTAGGAAAACGCCATATATGCGTTGTTAGACGTGCGGATAGTAATAGTATGGGTAAAAATGGGTAAAAACTGCTTCGAGTGGTACCAATTTAGCACACTTTCATGTTTTTTGTTCAAAATGGCTGACCTGATCAAGTTGAAAATTTCCAGAAATGTGTATCAAGATGTAATTCAACTTCATGCAATATTTCATTTTTTTGGAAAATAAAAATATTTTCCTTTTTTTCCCGCTGTGTTATTCTAATGGGTATTTTGGAAATTTCTAAAATTCGTAAAATAAAATATTACCACCCGATAATGCCACAAAACCATCCAGAACTAAGTTGGATGAGGAACCATATTGGAAAAAAGTTGATAGCTGTAGTCGTTTGACCCGTGGAGAACCGACAAAAAAACCTGAAAAAAAAAATAAAAAAAAACACATAAAAACGAACACCAAATTTTCCAGTATGTCAATTGAATCCTCGCTAAAGCTCGTCTAATTAATTCAATGAAATACTAATATTAAATATCTGAATGGTTTCGACACTGTCACAATCTAAATAGAGATTATTATAAAACATTATCAGGATATTTGGGGTGATTTTTTCTATGTATTTATATTAATACTGCTTAACGACCCCACCAACAGCTAGGTTATACGGGGGTACGAATGAGCGGGTAATAATGAAACAATGAAGTGATGATAAGTGAAAGAAAGATTAAGAAAAACGCGAGTTTTGAACCCATGCTTGACCCGACTTCATTTGTTACCACAGTGTGATTATTGGCTGAGCCACGGGGGCGGCTTTAGGAGGATTTATCTGCATGAAAAGAGTTGACTAATGGATGATTTCCTCGCTACCAGCCGACCCTTGGCGTGAGTTCCAAGCACTTTACAAACTCGCTTCAATTCTTACAAAACACAAATCAACGACTTCTTCAATCAACATGAAAATATTGTTAAATAATGGATCAAAAATTGTTTTCATTTGTTTTCTGATGGTTGCCATGGTCACTGAGCTCAAGATCAACCAAACCTAATAATTCACCTCCATCCATTTATTTATATTGGGTTTAACGACGCACTTTATGATAACGCAGATCTAATGGCGTCGGATGGATGATTAATGAGATGATGGGATGATGAGATGAAGGTTCTTGGGTAATGGGAAGGATATTGGGAAGGAAGCGGTCATGGCCGACTTACTGTAGGAACCATCCCGACATTAGCCTAGACTACAGAGGGAAACCATGAAAAATCTCTGTAAAGATGGTCGGCGGGGGGGATCGAACCAGGTCCGAGATTCCCCTCATCTCCCTGATCACATGACGCGAGCGCGTTACCCACTGCGCTACATGTGCAGGAATCTCCATCTGGATTACTGTTGCACTTCGGTTGGATGCGGCCGGATGTTCTGAAGGGACTCGAACTCGGGTCCATACCAGTAATTACACAGCGGCAGGTTAATGAGATGCTAGCCTTCTCATTAGCTAACCAACACATTTACAAATGGTCACGTATAATATCAGTTAAAAGCCAGTTAACTTAAAGAGTTCGAAATGAATGGAAATACATATATCATGTTTTCACTTTCATTTAGCACGGTTTGTGTAAGATTGAATCATTCAAACAGGTATTCGATCAGACAAGTTTTAACAGAGTGAAGAAAGTCAACATCTTCCTACAATGCATTCATTAACTTTGATTGTAATTGATATTTGTGATTCAACTTTTATTCGAAATATTAACTTTCGACTCAGTTCCAAGGCTATTATAGGCCTATAGGAAGTGTGATAGAGGCCTAAGCAGATGTTCTATTGCAAATGTCAGTCTTAACAGTCCATGGGAGTTGATCAGTTTTTTGTAGATAACTTTTGAACGGTATGAGATATCGAAATTCTGAAAACAAGGAAACAAAGATATTCTTAATACCTTCAAGATGGTGTAAGTAATAACTTCATCGCCTGGAAAATACACATTTTTCAACTGTATACACCTGAGAATTATGCAATGTGAGATGAATAATTATTTCTTATACCATTTTGAAGGTATTGAAAATATCTGCGTTTCGTTGTTTTCAGAATTTCGATATCTCAAATAATCAAATGTTATCTACAAAAAACTGATATTTCGCTCAATCAACTCCCATGAGGTCTTAAGGGGGTGCGGGCACGGTGCTGATAAAAATAGAGAAATTCACCTTCACTAATTCTTTTCATATTCAAAAACCAGTGTAATTGAATGAAAAGTTCACATCTCCAAGATAACTTTATGCTCTTTAATCAATATCTTTAATAAATCAGTTTAAAGATAATACGT
This sequence comes from Brachyptera putata, assembly GCA_907164805.1. NCBI lineage: Eukaryota > Metazoa > Arthropoda > Insecta > Plecoptera > Taeniopterygidae > Brachyptera > Brachyptera putata. The sequence continues at coordinate 13,604,213 of OU015474.1, forward strand.
CAATGAATTTCATCACATTATTTTTATTCATTGACGTATTATCTTGAAACTGATTGAATTCACTGAAATAGAATGTCATATTAATTAAAGAGCTTAAAGTTATCTTAGAGATGTGAACTTCACATTCAATTACACTAGTTTTTGATCCTGAAAAAAGATTAGTGACGATGATTGTCTCTATTTTTATTAGCACTGGTTAGTTCTGTCAACTTGGGCAAAACAATATAGTTACTCTGCATTCGAGAGCTCCAAACAATAATATGACCACGATGTAGTAATACCAACAGATTTCACCATAATATGAAGACAATTTCTATAATTCAGAAATCTCTGAATTTGTCTAATTCTAATATTTGTCTACTTTTCTCTAAAATTAGACAAATAAATATCGTCATTATTGATTGAAATCTAGTTTTAGGGTTGTGATGGCCTTTAATACATCAAGGTTTGAAGATTATTGCAGATTTCCAGAGGAGACCAAGATGCACGAACAGAAAGGATTTCAGAGTCGATCAATTCAAGCAACTATGAGATGATGTCAGTCAACCTAACGAATATAAACGACTGTAAAATAACGAATATTGTTGAATAATGAACAATATCAAAGAAGAATTCGTCATTGACATTCCTCGCAAAATCAACACCATGGTTATGATGAGCGTAATGGGGAGGGGGGGGGAAGTGTATCCAATAGCCAATTACGCCCTTGAAGCAGTGTTGCTATTTACAAGTAATCAAGTTTGATTCCCTCCCTGGTACGTTACTCTCGGTGCCCACCCTCTTCATTACTTACTTTCCTACATATTCCCAAATAGTAACAAGATATTGAGAAAAAAAATCATTCCCTGCGGGGCTCTGATATTCCCTCCCCCCCCCCCCCTCTCCTCAAGTAACCACGTGGAACCTACCTCTTTATTAGACGAGCTTTAGCGAGGATTCAATTTGACATACTGAACAAAATTGGTGTTCGCTTTTTTTTTTTTTTTTTCCATGTTTTTTTGTCGGTCCTCCACAGGTTAAACGGCTATATTTATCAACTCCGAACTTTTTTTCAATACGGTTCCTCATCTAACTTAGATCTGTATAGTTTTGTGGCATTATCGGGAGGTAGCTTTTTTTGTATGAATTTAAGAAATTTCAAAAATTCCCATTAGAATGAAATAGCGAAAAAAACAAATATATATTTTCCAAAAAATTGAAATTTTGCGTGAAGTTGAATTACATTTTGATACATATTTATAAAAACTTTCAGCTTGATCGGGTCAGCCATTTTGAAGAAAAAACATAAAATGTGCTAAATTGGTACCACTCGAAGCAGTTTTTACCCATTTTCACCCATACTATTACCATCCGCTCGTCTTACAACGCATATATGGCGTTTTCCTAGTATAATTGTTTTTTTCATATGTGCATGTTCCAAATTCTCACTACTATTTAACCACTGCAAGGTTGACTGACATCATCTCATAGTTGCTTGAATTGATCAACTCTGAAATCCTTTCTGTTCGTGCATCTTGGTCTCCTCTGGAAATCTGCAATAATCTTCAAACCTTGATGTATTAAAGGCCATCACAACCCTGAAACTAGATTACAATCAATATTGACGATATTTATATGCGCAAATTGACATTAAGAGCTGCATTTTTGACGTTTAGAACTGCGCATATTAGGGTCAACTGCTCTTATTAGGGTCAACTGCGCACTCATATCATCCCCACAACCTTGTACCTCTATCTCGACATCCTAGCATTGCTGACAACTTGAAGAAATATTCGTTGATATGGAATTTTTTGGATGAGCGTCAGCGAAGATTTCCATCCGACTCTTATGGAGCTTTGTCTGTTGTTTGTTAGTTTGTTTTGTTTTCAAGCACTGATCAAGATTTGACCGAACGACATGAAACTTTTTTTGCATACGCGAACTTATCTAACTTAGAACAGTGTAATTTTTGGGTCAAATCGGTTGGACCATTTTTGAGAAACATCATCTCAAAATGTCTCAAACTCCATAAGATTCGGCTGGGCGGAAATAATGAAAATGGGAATCTCTAACATAATTCAAATTTTTCTCAAATGTAAACAGAAAATTATGCACATTTAAAAAAAATGTATGCTATTCGGACCGGCCGTTTTGAAGAAAATAATGTGATAAATGCTTTTTATTCATCGAATAGATAGACCTAATAGCAGAAAAATGTTGCAGTGATAGATTCACGGCTCCCTAGATTTGTTGGTATCGAATGAAGTATATTTTATATGGTTCAAGGTGTGTAGAGTTAAAGATTTTACTTCATAGATATCTCGTTCGTCTTACACGAGGAAAACGCCTTATATGCGTTGTGAGATAAGCTTGAAAGTATGGAAATGTAGAATTAAGAACATTTGGTCAGCTCAATGTACATATACAGGCCATGGATCACTTCAGAGGTTTAAAAACCGCGGCTGTCTGTTGGTATATGGACCTTGGTTTCCAAACAATTAAACCAGTGCCTTCTTCATATCCATCACAGATTTTAATCGTTTCAATTTATTGGTGACACTTGTTGCTCACATTTAATAGTTACTTAATTGCTTTCTTAATTGCTTTTATTGATGTGTGAAAAAGTACATTAAAAATGCCTTTTCTTCGTTATTTCACATCCGATTGTTCCATAAATAGCTTAAAATATGTATGATAGTTCTTTCCACATTCAGTATACATTTTGGAGCTTTTGGAAATTTTTTGTTTTCCAAGTATTTCTCCCCCGGCTTATTCTTATGGGGAATTTCCATACTTTCTAAAAAAATTCCGGAAAAACCGTTTGACCGATTTTTCTGAAAGACAATCCCAACCAATTCTGGTGTGATACCAATTTGAAAAAAAGGTTCCGAGTTGATCGATTATTTTTCCTGACCTGTATGCCACGTACAAAATTACATAAAGAAAAAAAAACGCTATATGGAATGAAAATCTTCGCTACGCTCATCTGATTAGTTGGGTAAGGTTTGTGTCGAATGACATTTCTGAAGGGGAGGAGCCAAACCTTCCATTGCTACTTCTGTACAGGCGGCTCAAGAAGTAGTAGTTTAGATCAGTCGGTTTTTAGTACACTTAGTTTTTAGGACAGTTAGTCTTTAGGACAGTTAGTTTTTAGGACAGTTGGTAGGTCTACCTCTTGGGCCTACTTCCGGTCTGACGAATAGCCACTTCTCATTGATTGATTCGCTGGACATGCGCAAATAGAACAAACAAACAAAAACAGTTTCTGATCAGTAGAGAAGTCTTCATTAACGCTCATCCAATAATGAAAATCAACAGACTTTCAGAAATAGCTCTCAAGTGAAATCCAATTTCATCACAAGTAAAAAAACAGACATCAAAAAAATATTTATATCCGAGTATCCGACATAACTTTACTTTTTAAACATGAGTAATTGCAATTAAGAAAAACAAGAATTGCAATTTATTACTTTTGTCGAATTGTTATCAAGGAAATCGTTATGAACGATCTTTATGAGGTTTTTGTCGAAACTTGGTTTGGTTTTCCGCGTTCTCGTAACGGCCTGGTGGTCGCTGTTACGTGCGTTGCTTGCCCAGCCTAGCGTGGCCCATTATCCAGCCGAGCGGTAGGCAGACGAGAACCGAGTCGCGCGCTCAACTGCATGCGCCAGTGCGATTAGATATCTTAATTCGTGCTTACATGAAGCGAGGAATTTGTCTTTATTTTTGTTTCCATTTTCATAAGCCAGTGTAATTGAATGAAAAGTTCATATCTATACGATAATTACATGGTCTTCAATTAATATGACACTTTATTTTTGTGAATTCAATCAGTTTTAAGATAATACGTCAATGAATTTCATCAAAAGTTATCACCAAAAAACTGATATTACACTAAATCATGGAATCTTAAGAGTCCATGATATTCCACTAAATCATGGAATCTTAAGAGGCAAACGCTGAATGTGCGTTGTGCTATGAGCGAGATATCTAGAAAGTAAAATATAAAACTTAACATACCTTGATCATATAAAATGAACTTCATTCAATACAAACGAGTCTAGGGAGCCGTGAATTAACAATGCAACATTTTTCTGCTATTATTTCTATCTATTCGATGAATGAAAAACATGAATTACATTATTTTCTTCGAAACGGCTTGTCCTATTATATATAATTTTGATATCTCATACCGTTCAAAAACTGAAATGACCGTTGGGCGTGGGTTCGAGTCCCGCATAAGCATGGGTTTTTGTGAACGTCCTTCCACCTATCATCGCTTCATCGTTTCATTATCACCCGCTCATTCGTACCCTGTATAACCTAGCTGTTGGTGGGGTCGTTAAGCAACATTGAAAAAAAAACATCAAAAAGGCAAAAAGCTGATATTTCACTAAACCAACTCCCGTGGCCTCTTAACCGCCAGTTGCATAATCCAGGCAAGTAGGTCTAAGACAGCTCGAAACAGTCGATCGCCAACACCTAGCCTCAGGCTGAGACGGACGAGCGAACAGGACAATTCATCTGAAAGTTTCATCACCACTTCATTGATGTTATGTAACACTATTATGCATTTGTTTTTGAAACGTTTCGTTCACGCTCTATTTGATGTTATGCATTGTTCAATCTTTTTTTGTCAATTTGAATTTCATTTTTCTCGGTGCACATTTTATGAATAATTAACTAGGAAAACGCCTTATGTGCGTTGTGAGATGAGCTTAGAAGTATGGAAATGTAGAATTTAGAACATTTTGTCAGCTCAATGTACATATACAGGCCATGGATCACTTCAAAGGTTCAAAAACCGCGGCTGTCTGTTGGTATATAAACCTTGGTTTCCAAACAATTATACCAGAGCCTTCTTGATATCTATCACAGATTTTAATCGTTTTAATTTATTGGTGACACTTGTTGCTCACATTTAATAGATTCTTGATTGCTTTCTTAATTGCTTTTATTGATGTGTAAAAAAAAGTACATTAAAAATGTGTTTTCTTCTTATTTCACATCTGATTGTTCCATAGATCGCTTAAAATATGTATGATGGTTCTTTCCACATTCGGTATCAATTTGAGAGCTTTTGGAAAATTTTTGTGCTCTAAATATTTCTCCCCCGGCTTATTCTCATGAGGATTTTCTATACTTCCCAAATTTTTTACGGAAAAACCGTTTGACCGATTTTTCTGAAAAACAATCCCAATCTATTCTGGTGTGATACCAATTTGAAAAAAAAGTTTCGGTTCAATTGATTATTTTTCCTGACCTGTATGCCGCGTACAAAATCACACAAAAAAAAAGAATAATTTTTTTTTTTTTTTTTTCCGGTAAATGGGATGAAAATCTTAGCTACGCTCATCTAATTAGTGTGGAAAAACGAAATTTATTTCCTGTTTTATTCCTGCAGTGCGATTCCCGTTCTCAATTCTTAACTTAACAATCTTTAACTATTGACAATTCATATCGTTGTTGTTAAAGACTAGATCCCTATTGGTCGAGTCCCGTTGTCCAGTCTTTAACGTTATAGATCTTTACAATATTATACAATCCTTAACATTATGAGCCAATAGAAAATCTTTTTTTTTTATCCGAATCCAGAGAGCCTAGACAAGATTGATAGATGCTCTCTATCTAGAAGGCACTGGAGCTCTAGTCAGTGTCATCTTCTTTTATTTCATTGTTGAGAGTTAAATTTTCTTTGTAACATTCAAAATGGAAATCATTCATAGTTATTTACTCATTCAGTTTTGAAGAGTGTAGACTAGCCGGCCCAAACGTAGTCCAAGGAGGATGAATGAAAATTGACACAATCAACTGACAGAAGGACGGAGATAAGGTTTCGTCCCCATCCCACTTTTAGCATCAAAGAAACAGGTTAAAAACTACATTGTTTCGTAAGTAATTACTTCTTTCCATTCCTTAATTTATCCACAGTAATCCAAAGTCATTCACCAAGTTGTGGAATGTTCGTTTTATTTAATATTAATTGATCATTTTTACGAAATATTACGTGAACGCCATTTTATGCAGTCTTCAGAGACAACGATAGGGGTCCTGTGGATCTATAAGGAAATATCAATTAACGATCTCCCCAAAACCATGATCCTTGAAATATGCTTCATTTTGTTCAATATTTGTGTGATATAATACAGTAATAATATGGTATAGTATTAACATGATATAATACAATATGATAAAACACAATGATTGCTCAAAGTAGGCGGGGTTCACTATTAAAAGTGGTCTTCCACCCAATCCGTAAATAAAATAAGTTGAATAAGTTAAAATTGAAAATAAAAATAAAAGTGAAGTGATGGTGAGGATATGAGTGGAATGAGTTAATATTGATAATTAATAATTAATACAGATGTGGAGAGAGACACGGGTTGAAAGAAAAACACAATAGGTGAATCACGGTACCGCAATTATGTTATTTTAGAAAGACCTATTTATCGTGTAATAACCATACATAAGAGCCGAAGGTTTCACGTTGAAATTAGTTACGACAGGGAATCACACTTCAGGTATTAACAATCTATAGAGACTCGGATCTTCAAATCAGTAGTTGAAGATTGAAGAACGGGACTCGCACTGCTGGACCAGACAGTCAGATAACTCTGTTATATATGGAATGTATTAGACTAGGAAAACGCCATATATGCGTTGTTAGACGAGCGGATAGTATTAGTATGGGTGAAAATGGGTAAAAACTGCTTCGAGTGGTACCAATTTAGCACAATTTATGTTTTTTCTTCAAAATGGCTGACCCGATCAAGCTGAAAATTTCCAGAAATGTGTATCAAAATGTAATTCAACTTCACGCCGAATTTCATTTTTTTGGAAAATAAAAATATGTTCTCTTTTTTCCGCGGGGTTATTCTAATGGGTATTTTTGAAATTTCTGATTTCATAAAAAAAAAGTTACGGCCCGATAATGCCACGAAACTTTACAGATCCAAGTTAGATGAGGAACCATATTGAAAAAAAGTTTGAAGTTGATAGCTGTAGCCGTTTGACCTGTGGAGAACCGACAAAAAAACACAAAAACGAACACCAATTTTTTTCAGTACGTCAAATTGAATCCTCGCTGAAGCTCGTCTAATGGGCGATAACGACGACCTCCATTCCAATCTTATTTCTTATCTTTTTTCTCTTTCTCTGTGTCAGGTCGCAGGGTTGAACTCTTTGAAACTTTTTATGTACAAGAAGATTTATGTAACTGAGAACGATGAAGTTTAGGGTTAAATCAGTTGGGCCATTTTTGAAAAATAGAATCTCAAAGTTGAGTAGAACCCCATGATATTAGGCTGGATGAGAATTTGAGTGATAAAATCTCTCCGCAAAAATTGAAATTTTTGCAGAATATGAACACAACCATGTTGCACACTATCACAAATCTGCATGCAATTCGGACCAGCCGTTTTCGAGTAAATAATTCATATATTTTTTTTAATTCATCAAATACATAGAAATGTTAGCAGAACTATGTTAACGAGATTCATGGCTTCCTAGATTCGATATTAACCGAATGAAGTATATTTTATATGATCAAGGTGTGTAGAGATTTCGATTATCTCACAACGCGTAATCTGCGTTTGTCTAGTTACTAGGAAAACGTCATATGTGCGTTGTTAGACGAGCGGATGATAATAGTATGGGTAAAAATGGGTAAAAACTGCTTCGAGTGGTACCAATTTAGCACATCTCATGTTTTTTCTTCAAAATGGCTGACCCGATCAAGCTGAAATTTTCTGGAAATGTGTATCAAAATGTAATTCAACTCACGCAAAATTTAATTTTTTTGGGAAAATAAAAATGTTTTTTTTTTTCCGCCATGTTATTCTAATGGGTATTTTTGAAATTTCTAAAATTCACAAAAAAAAAGTTACCCCCCGATAATGCCACAAAACTATACAGATCTAAGTTAGATGAGGAATCATATTGAAAAAAAAAAGTTTGAAGTTGATAGCTGTAGCCGTTTGACCTGTGGAGAACCGACAAAAAACATGAAAAAAAAAAAAAAACATAAAAACGAACACCAATTTTTGTCAGTATGTCAAATTGAATCCTCGCTAAAGCTCGTCTAATTATTACTTATGAGACAATATACACATGTCCGTATTATGTAATATATTCTATGTTTTATATGAAGAAATGGAGTTCGGTTGAAAGATAAGATTTTGTAAGTGATTCCAAGAAGAGTACATAAATATCATTTTCTTACAAAAACAATTACGTAGAGTAATTGTAGTAATTTCAATGTTCATTGTCGAGTAGTTCCCACTCAATTTTATTATGTTCCATGATTGCAATAGGAAAAATGCATAAATGCATCAATTGCATGCAGAACCTGTGATTAGATGGGCGATAGCGAAGACATCCATCCCACTCTTACGGAGCTTTGTCTGTGTTTTTTCTATACCTATATTGTAAGAATTGCAATATTGTTAGAACTATGCAGTTCCAAGTTGGATAAGTCTATACAGAAAAAGTTTCATGTCAATCAGTCTAACCCTGCGACCTGTGCAGTGTTTACAAACAAACGAAACAAACAAACAAACACACAGACAAAGCTCCATAAGAGTGGGATGGATGTCTTCGCTGTCGCTCAACTAATAATTCCGATTCTATTGATTTATCTCAATTTCATATCAGTTACTTTAGATTGTTCGAATGTTTCATTATTTGTTGTATTATCTCATGTTGTATTTATGTAATTACTGAATTATTGATAGTTATAATTAGTTTAGCATCCAACATCCAATGTTATTGATAAATTATATTGTAAAATATGTCATATTTGTGTACCAATTTTCTTGAAATAATTGGTTGAAGTAATAAACACTATGGGTGGATTGCAAGAACGAAGTTTGAACCCCGGTCTACTTTAGACGCCGTCTAATAGGCCGGGGTTTAAAGCTCGTTCTTGCAATCCACCCTATGTTTATATATGTTTATATATATAAATATATATATATATATATATATTTTATATATATATATATATATATATATATATATATATATATATATATATATATATTTATATATATTTATATATATTTATATATATATATTATATATATATATTTTATATATATATATATATATATATATATATATATATATATATATATATATATATATATATCTTTAATGGAGAAAAGTCTGTCTTATACTGTACACATAGGATTGCTTGGAAAACACAGAATAAAAATCAATCAATTAAAATATAAAAAATACCCATAATAAAATATTTGAAAGAGTAACAAAACAAAATAGGATGAGAAACAAAACATGAGTTAATTAAATCTAGGAATAGTTGTAATAAAAAATGGAAAAATAATATAGATAACTTGAAAGAAGGAAAAAGTGAATAAATACAGCTAACAAAATTTGAATTAAAAAAAAAAAAAAAAATGGAATTACATGAAAAAAATCAATGCTGAAGGTTGTAATAGATAATGTGTAAAGATCTTTGAAGGGCGAGTAACTATCACTGAATCGAATTATATAATCCTCCGAACAAAAACAATTACTGTTCGAAACCGTAAATCACAATTATAAACACCTACAATCAGAAAAATAATTCACAATAAATTATAATGAATTATTGTCATTGACATGAACATCATGAATATAAATTATAAATCCAATAATCATTACAGATTGAATGATTGATTGTAAAAGTGATTAGTGACAAATTCCAGTTATTATTTCAATTGTAAATCACTGATTGTAATGCTTGAGTTGCAATCAATCAATCGCCGGCCGATAAACGTGCGCGATGACGTCATGACAATGCTTGGTCGATAAACGCAGTCGCGCTGTTGTATCGACTGAGTTCATACGGTGTGAGCAGAAGATGATTGTAGTGACCTCATGTTGATTGAATGAAGAAGGCAATGATTTGATCGATAGAAAACATGGGAATAAGATATTATGTCAAGGATCCTTGTATTTAATAATAACTAGGAAAACGCCATATATGCGTTGTTAGACGAGCGAATAGTAATAGTATGGTTAAAAATGGGTAAAAACTGCTTCGAGTGGTACCAATTTAGCACATTTTAAGTTTTTTCTCTAGAATGGCTGACCCGATCAAGCTGAAATTTTTATGAAATGTGTATCAAAATGTAATTCAAGTTCACGCAAAATTTCATTTTTTTGGAAAATGAAAATATCTTCTTTTTTTTCAGTCATGTTATTCTAATGTTTTTTTTTGAAATTTCTAGGATTCTTAAAAAAAAAAATAAGCCCCGAAAATGCCACAAAACTATACAGATCTAAGTTAGATGAGGAACCATATTGGAAAAAAGTTTGAAGATGATAGCTGTAGCCGTTTGACCTGTGGAGAACCGACAAAAACAACATATATAAAAAAAAAAAACATAAAAACGAACCCCAATTTTTTTCAGTATGTCAAATTGAATCCTCGATAAAGCTCATCTAATAATAATAATAATAATATTCTTTATTGTCAGTTATATGATTTTACATGGAAAAATATTTGACAGGTCATTAATTCAACTTATAAAATACTTGAAATTAAAATAATCTAGATTGAAATGTTATCACATAAAGTATCGTATCTAAGTTGATATTCTGAATCTAAATTTGGTCTTGAGTAATGAAGTCAGAAATTCTGGTTTTTATATCTAATTTGGAAAAGTTTCTGTTAAAAAAGCTTCTACGGTATAATAACATTTAGATTTCAAAAATTCTTTTAATTTAAATTTGAAAGCTGGATCTGATGATTGTTTCAAGGACGTATCTAGTAAGATATGGCTTTTTTACGGCTGTTCAACGACCCCACCAACAGCTAGGTTATACGGGGTTACGAATGTATCATTTCTTCTTAAATCATCGATCTTCGTTATATTCTTGCTATCTCCTTCCAATTCATTCCATTCCCGCGTCGTTCTTTGTATGAATCCACATTTACCTACTTCTCTATCCACTTTTTCCACTTCCATTCTCACCCCTCCCCTTGTACTTCTTTCCAACTCTATTGGTTAATTCATCCCATCCTGTACATTCATTCTTAACTCCAACAAAATTGAACATTCTTTCTATTTGTCGTCGTTTCGCCAAATTTTACCATCCCATTTCCTCAATCCTTTTCATCTCATCATCTCATTAATCATCCATCCGACGCCAATAGATCTTCGCTATTATAACATTGCGTCGTTAAACCCAATATATAAAAAAGACGATATAAAGTTATAAAGTTAAACGATGTGTCAGAAGTGATCAACACGACTCAATTTCGCACGCATGCGCACTACGCACAATGTGTGAAGGCGTTTTCTGCAAGTTTGAAGCACTAATTGGCCACTGCTCAAGGGCCTCTAGTATGCTAATAGTATAATAACAGTATGCTAATAGTATAATAATAGCATGATAGTAATTTACTACTCGCTGCTCTGATGAGGAACACCCGACCGTTTTGTGGGAGAAGTAACTGGACAGGACTGACGAGTGGGGGTTTTCATGAGGGATTCGAACTCGGGCCTGTCCACGTTCAGACTATGACGTCATAACTGCTAGGAAGAGTTGATCTAACCTTACAGATATAATTAAAACATAATTGAGCTTATAATGATATTATATAGGCCTACTGCGAGTCATAGCAACTATGGGAAATCGCAGCATGCATTGCAAATTGACCGAGACAATCATATTATGGATAATGTCGATAGCTATGAACACACATCGATTTCACAACTATTAAGTCTAGGCATACAACCTTCAATTAATAAAGTGATTGGCCTAATCAAACCAATCTAGGCCCATCACTAATTATTTTATTGTTTTTTCTTAATTGTATAAATGTATAATGATAAATTTCACATTTGCTTTTTTCTTTTAATGCTGCTTAACGACCCCACCAACAGCTAGGTTTTACGGGGGTACGAATGAGCGGGTGATAATGCAACCATGAAGTGATGATAGGTGAAAGGGAGTTTGCAAAAACCCATGCCTTATGCGGGACTCGAACTCACGCCCAACGGTGACTTCAGTTACTACCAGCGATAATTGACTTAGCCACCGGGGCGGCCATGGATTGTTTGCTGTATGGAAGGAAGTGAACATTGCCTAAGAGACAATTATTTCAAAAAGAAAGATATCAACATTTGTGTGTTTGGTTCACTCTCAATACCAATGCTGGTAATGTCCGGATATATCACAGAAACGGTTCATACTTATAATGTGTTCCGGACTTTTTGAATCTGAAAGACTTTTATCTGCGGCGAAGAAGTGTGGTCAGAGACTTAGCAGTCCTGGTGTTGAAATAATTTAGTTTCGAGTAATTAAAATGAGGTGGTAAGATCGCCCTCGTCCAAATGATCCCACTTTCATCCTTAGCCTTAATTGGGGAACAATGATTTTGTATCAAGTTTCGATGTTATTAAAAAAAAAGGATTTGAGAACCTTCTTTATATTATGATATTTCTTTATATTTCTTTATATTTTGTCGCAAATTCGGTGTATACTTATAATGTATTCCGGACTTTCGGCAACTGAAGACTTTTTTCTGTAGCGGAAAAGTGTTTTAATGTGCGAAGTCTGTGTGGTTACAGACTTCGCAATACTTGTGTTGGAATTAACTAGGCAAACGCCATATATGCGTTGTTAGACGATAATAATGGTATGGGTAGTAATGGTTAAGAACTGCTTCGAGTGATACCAATTTAGCACATTTTAGGTTTTTTCTTCAAAATGGCTGACCCGATCAAGCTGAAAATTTCAAGAAATGTGTATCAAAATGTAATTCAACTTGACGCAAAATTTCATTTTTTTGGAAAATAAAAATATATTTTTTTTTCGCCATGTTATTCAAAGAGCATTTTTGAAATTTCTAAAATTCATAAAAATAAAGTTACCCCCCGATAATTCCACAAAACTATATAGATCTAAGTTAGATGAGGAACCATATTGATTAAGAGTTTGAAGTTGATAGCTGTAGCCGTTTGACCTGTGGAGAACCGACTTAAAAAACATAACGAACACCAATTTTTAACAGTACGGTATGTCAAAAAAACAAAAAACAAAACATAAAAACGAACACCGATTTTTTTTCAGTTTGTTAAATTGAATCCTCGCTAAAGCTCGTCTAATCATCAAGTAACTTCTCACTGTGGAAATGTGTATTGCTCATCCTCAATTATACTTGATCAACATTTTTACTGACAATTCTTGCGCTCATCTAACAAAGTTAATCACGATTTTCTCTTGAAACTCTCGCTGTGATTGAAGTAGCCTGCCAAGGGATCTGGGAATCACCTCGCCGCCCCCTTGACGCGTCGTTAGCAAGGCTACCGGATGTAGCGCGTCATGGGTTTATCACGGCCAGGAGTGGAAACCACAGACCGATCCTGAATCTTGTCATTGGACGTAATGAGCTTCTGTGGAATCATCCGTTCATGATGGCTCCGAGCGACCGTCCCTCCTATCCTACACCACTAGCGCGCGGGTGGTTCAAGCCTTCATCTCTCGTGTGTAACTTGTATCCAGGAGATTAAGGTTCCGAGCGTCCGTCCCCCCTATCCCACACCACTAGCGCACGGGTGGTTCAAGCCTTCATCTCTCGTGTGTAACTTGTATCCAGGAGATTAAGGTTCCGAGCGTCCGTCCCCCCTATCCCACACCACTAGCGCACGGGTGGTTCAAGCCTTCATCTCTCGTGTGTAACTTGTATCCAGGAGAGATGAAGGTTCCGAGCGTCCGTCCCCCCTATCCCACACCACTAGCGCACGGGTGGTTCAAGCCTTCATCTCTCGTGTGTAACTTGTATCCAGGAGATTAAGGTTCCGAGCGACCGTCCCCCTATTCCACACCACTAGCGCACGGGTGGTTCAAGCCTTCATCTCTCGTGTGTAACTTGTATCCAGGAGATTAGGGCTCCGAGCGACCGTCCCCCCTATCCCACACCACTAGCGCACGGGTGGTTCAAGCCTTCATCTCTCGTGTGTAACTTGTATCCAGGAGAGATGAAGGTTCCGAGCGTCCGTCCCCCCTATCCCACACCACTAGCGCACGGGTGGTTCAAGCCTTCATCTCTCGTGTGTAACTTGTATCCAGGAGAGATGAAGGTTCCGAGCGACCGTCCCCCCTATTCCACACCATTAGCTTGCGGGTGGTTCGAGCATACAAGGTTTCATATTATCTTGAAACACAATTGTAATTATTGTGTTATTACTGATTCGTTGAAGCGAGAAATTCTATTTTTTTGCAATTATTGAATTCAAGTTTAATGAGAAATACTTTTTTATTCTCATGTTTCATTTTGATTTTTGATTTTATTCTTTTTTACAGTCTACTTCAATAGTTTTTCGTTTTTTCCCCATCAATTTTGCACACACAATTAGCTAACAATAGGATTCCATTACACTAGGCAAACGCGGAATGTGCGTTGTAAGATGAGCGAAACTCTACACACCTTGATCATATAAAATGAACTTTATCCGATGCCAATGGATCTAGGAAGCCGTGAATTTAACAATGCAATATTTTACCACTAATATTTCTATATTTTCTATAAATAAAAAACATGTATTAAATTATTTTCTTCGAAACGGCTGTTCCGAATTACACGTCAATTTTTATTAATGTGTATTATTTCTGTGTTCACATTTGAGGAAAATTTGAATTATATTGAAGAGAATTTATTTTTCAATTTTTTCGGCCCAGCCTAATCTTATGGGGTTTTTATAAACTTTGAGATGATGTTTCTCAAAAATGGCCCGACCGATTTGACCCCAAAACTATACAGTTCCAAGTTGAATGAGTTTGCGCATAAAAAAAGTTTCATGTTATCGATCAAACCCTGCAAGCTGTGCAGTGCGCACAAACAAACAAAAAAAAAAAAAAAAAACACAGACAAAGCTCCGTAAGAGTGGGATGGAAACTCTTCGCTAACGCTCATCGAAGAATGCGTATCGTGGGGAGGGTTTAGTTCTAATGTTGCTTAACGACCCCACTAACAGCTAGGTTATACGGGGGTTTTAGTTCATCACTGCTGTTTTTACTATCTCTACATGTTATGAAATACCGATAATAATATCTCACATACTCACTTATGCAGGTCTACTGCGCATGACCACAAATAAACCTACATGCACCTTGCCCAGACACACACATGATTTTACTTTCTTCAAGTTTTTAAACCTTCACAACTTTCTAAAAATGCATATTAAAATTAGATAACAAGTTTGCAATATTTGGATTCACTTGCTTTTTTTTAATTTGTAAATTTGGTACTTTCTTCCTTGCATTAGTTCAGTGCACGATTTGACGGTGTATCAATGTGTATCCACAATAATTAGTTGAGTGAATAGTTTCTTGAAGGCAGCTAGCCCTAGGTCGTTACTAGGTCCTGGGGCACCGCACCGGTAACATGTGAGTACTAGTACTAATAAGAGCCGTTTGTACCAACTGATGATTAAATATTATCAATGAGTTAATCATTACTTGAGGTAAAAAAGTAACATAGGTAACCAAGGGTGATAACAAGTTAATTTGCTAATTTTTGCCTAATTCACTAATCATCACTTGGTACAACCAGCTCTAAGGCCCATATAACCAATAACTGGGAAAACGCCATATATGCGTTGTTAGACGAGCGGATAGTGATAGTATGGGTAAAAATGGGTGAAAACTGCTTCGAGTGGTACCAATTTAGCACATTATATTTTGTTTCTTCAAAATGGCTGACCCGATCAAGCTGAAATTTTTCAGAAATGTGTACCAAAATGTAATTCAACTTCACGCGAAATTTCATTTTTTTGGAAAATAAAATTTTTTTCTTTTTTCTTTCGCCTTGTTATTCTAATGAGAATTTTTGAAATTTTTGAAATTTATAAAAAAAAAGTTACTTTCCGATAATGCCACAAAACTATACAGATCTAAGTTAGATGAGGAACCATATTGAAAAAAGTTTGAGGGTGATAGATGTAGCCGTTTGACCTGTGGAGAATCGACAAAAAAACATGGAAAAAAAAAAAAAAAAGAACACCAATTTTTTTCAGTATGTCAAATTGAATCCTCGCTAAAGCTCGTCTAAAAAGTAACATAGGTAACCAAGGGTGATAACAAGTTAATTTACTAATTTTTGCCTAATTCACTAATCATCACTTGGTACAACCAGCTCTAAGGCCCATATTACCAATAATAAAAATGTGTTAATTAAGCTAATTAATCAATTGCAGTACAAAAATAACATTGGTAACCAAGGGTAATAACAAGCTAATCCACTAATTATCGCTCAATCAACAAATGTATTATTCGTAATCTCGGGCCTGAGTATGTTCTCATTAAAACACTGCCGACTATACGGTTGCCGCTTGGACACAGTATAACATGAGCAACGAATGATCAATTATTAGAAATAAACATCGTCGTAATGATAATAATATTATCGTAGAGTAAAATCATCGATTTTCGTAGGAAAGATTGAAACATAATAATTAAATACACTAAATAATTAGACGAGCTCTAGCGAGGATTCAATTTGACATTCTGAAAAAAATTGGTGTTCGTTTTTGTGTTTTTTTTTTATGTTTTTTTTGGCGGTTCTCCACAGGTCAAACGGCTACAGCTATCAACTTCAAACTTTTTTTCAATATGGTTCCTCATCTAACTTAGATCTGTATAGTTTTGTGACATTATCGGGTGGCAACTTTACAACTGTATACGGTAACTTTATGTAACCGAACCGTATACTACGTATACGTAACCAACGGTAACTTTATAATTTCAAAAATACTCAATAGAATAATAGAATAAGATGGCGGAACGAACAAGAAAATATTTTTATTTTCCAAGAAGATGAAATTTCGCGTGAAGTTGAATTACATTTTGATACACATTTCTAAAAAATTTCAGCTCGATCGGGTCAGCCATTTTGAAGAAAAAACATAAAATGTGCTAAATTGGTACCACTCGAAGCAGTTTTACCCATTTTTACCCATACTATTATTACTCGCTCGTCTAACAACGCACATATGGCGTTTTTCTAGTTTATACACTATGGAGAAATAATTTCAAACACTTTTCAATATAGTAAAAAAATCCAGTAAAGCAATAAAACAACTGACAAACGCTCGAATATAAAAGCGCCTGTTTTTATCAAGATAATATCAGGACCTCAGGACCCCTATTCCTGAGATAGATGAGATGTGAGAAAATAAAAGTGAGTGAGAAAATGATTATCTCACGTGAAATGGCCAATTATTATTCCCGAATCAATTTTCTCCCTTTTTTCTCATATCTCAATTTGTATTTTACTTCCTATTTTGATGGATCTGATGGTTTCTCACAATCTTTATCGTATTTCATTATCAAGAATACTGAATCTGATGAGAAGTGAGATGAGAAAATATTCTCACTTCATTTCCTCACATCTGGACCCCAATTCCTGAGATAAATGAGGTGTGAGAAAAATCAGAGAGAAAACTATCCTATATATGATAATGACATATTTCATCTTATATTTTATGTGAGATACTCGTTTCCTCACTAATTTTTATTTTTCTCACATCTCATTTATCTCAGGAATAGGGGCCTGATTTATCTTAGCTCCAGCTGTTGACCATAAAGGTGATTCCTAAGGATGGCAATTGAACCTCTCTAGGCAGGCATGCTTATGTGATTCATCATTTCTTTCCTTATTTTGAATTGTTTACAGAAGTCGGTAAAGTAGTTCGTGATTGTACCCCTTGCACCCACAAATAAACCGACTACTTTGATGCTCTTTGCATTGTATTTGTTTTTTAATAGTAAGGAATTGATGCGATTATTATTATTATTATTACTAGGAAAACGCCATATATGCGTTGTTAGACGAGCGAGATGGGTAAAAATGGGTATAAACTGCTTCGAGTGGTACAAATTTAGGACATTTTATGTTTTTTCTTCGAAATGGCTGACCCGATCGAGCTGAATTTATTTAGAAATGTGTATCAAAATGTAATTCAACTTCACGCAAAATTTCATTTTTTCGAAAATAAAAATATTCTCTTTTTTTCCCGCTATGTTTTTCTAATGGGTATTTTTGAAATTCCTAAAATTCATAAAAAAAAGTTACTCCCCGATAATGCCACAAAACTATACAGATCTAAGTTAGATGAGGAACAATATTGAAAAAAAGTTTGAAGTTGATAGCTGTAGCCGTTTGACCTGTGGAGACCAGACAAAAACCACAAAAAAAAAACATAGGAATGAACACCAATTTTTTTCAGTATGTCAAATTGAATCCTCGCTAAAGCTCGTCTAATTATTATTATTATTATTCATTGAGAGTTCACGGGGAGTCGATTTAGCGGAACATCAGTTTTTTGGTGATCATCTTTGAACGGTCTTAGATACCGAAATTATGAAATAAAGGAAATATATATATTTTCGATATCTTCAATATGGTGTTAATAATAGTTGTTCATCTCGAATCGCATATAATTGTCAGGCGTATACGGTTAAAAATACACATCTTTAACCCTATACACCTGACAATCAGGCGATTTGAGATGAATAGTTATTACTAACACCGTCTGGAAGGTATTAAAAATACCTGTATTTACTTGTTTTTAGAATTTTGGTATCTCAAACCGTTCAAAAGTTATCATCAAAAACTGCTATTCCGCCAAATCGACTCCCGTGGACTCTTAAATTGCTTGGAAGCCAGTTTCCTCACATCAATAATAAAAAGATGATTGTAACATCCGTCGCGCACAGTGGCGTAAACAAGGCACGGTGAGACGAGTGCAAAATGTATAAATGGGCCCTCCCCCCTTTTTTCCATATTTGTCTTAAGTAACGAAAAGCACTCGTATGCCTCTAATCAGACGAGCTTTAGCAAGGATTCAATTTGACATACTGAAAAAAATTGGTGTTCGTTGGTTCTCCACAGGTCAAACGGCTACAGCTATCAACTTCAAACTTTTTTTTCAATATGGTTCCTCATCTAACTTAGATCTGTATAGTTTTGTGGCATTATCAGGGGGTAACTTTTTTTTATGAATTTTAGAAATTTCAAAAATACCCATTAGAATAACACAGCGTGAAAAAAGAAAATATTTTATTTTCAAAACGAATCAAATTTTGCATGAAGTTGAATTACATTTTGGTACACATTTTTGGAAATTTTCAGCTTGATCAGGTCGGCCATTTTGAAGAAAGAACATAAAATGAGCTAACTTGGTACCACTCGGAGCAGTTTTTAACCATTTTTACCCATACTATTACTATCTGACCGTCTAACAATGCACATATGGCGTTTTCCTAGTTAACTTCAATTTAAATGTAATACAAATTTTGTCTGATTTTTTGTTATTTTCATTCATTCTTTAAAACAACGTAGACTACTATTTATTGCACATAAATTAATAGAATCATTCCATTCACTGATTAATGACTTTTATTTTTATCAAATTTTATTCGCTTTGCTTTTTGGAAATAATTACAAGTTTACAACATTACTAAAATGAATCCGTCCTGCTCTCTCTCTGGTTCAGTCGATAAGATCAAACCCGCATTGAGTCTCTCTTTTATGGTCCCAAAAAATGTGTAATTAAAAATTGAAATTAATAAATTCATCAAATAACGCCAGTCTCAGTGGGGGGGGGGGGGGGGGGTGAGGGGGGGAATGAAGAAAAATTTAGCCGTGGGCCCCTGTGCCAGTACACCGCTGATGGTTATGCCACTGGTCACACACGGACACACACTGAATATACAATCATTAAAATCTGAATATCGCCATTTTTGGGGGGAAAATGAAGACAGTTGAATTTGAATTTGAATTTGAATGTGCATAAATCAAAAATCATGGAAACGATCACAAAATACTAAATTAGACCCAACAGGTGATACATATTGAAATACAAAGGATTCTAATTTTCTAGTGAATTATTGTCATCTATTCGTCATTCTAGCAAATTCAATGAACACTTGATTCGATAAGCGTTAGCGAAGAGTTTCCATCCCACTCTTACCGAGCTTTGTCTATGTTTTTTTTTTTTTTTTGTTTGTTTATGCACACTGCACAGGTCGCAGGGTTTGACCGATTGACGCGAAACTTTTTTTATACGCAAACTCATCCAACTTGGAACTGTATAGTTTTGGGGTCAAATCGGTTTGACCATTTTTGAGAAACATCATTTCAAAGTTTCTAAAAACCCCATAAGATCAGGCTGGGCGGAAATAATTGAAAATAAAATCTCTCCAATATAATATAAATTTTCCTCAAAGGTGAACACAGAAATAATACACATCAATAAAAATTGACGTGTAATTCGGATCAGCCGTTTCGAAGAAAATAATTTAATACACGTATTTTATCTATAGAAAAGATAGAAATATTAGTGGAAAAATATTGCATTGTTAAATTCACGACTTCCTAGATCCATTGGTATCGGATAAAGTTCATTTTATATGATCAAGGTGTGTAGAGTTTCGCTCATTCCACGTTTGCCTAGTTTTAAAACAATTCTACACTTTAACTACAGCTATATAGAATGCTTGTAACAGTGAGAAAAATTAGAGCGAACCATCCGTGCAGGGATAAGGGAGAGAGTATTGATATACTAGCTTGATCTTAGGTCTTTTTAGAAACTTTCCGATGATGTTTCTCAAAAATGGTCCAACAGATTTGACTCAAAACTATACAGTTCTAAGTTGGATAAGTTTGCGTATCGTGTTCATCGCTCAAACCCTGCAACCTGTGCAGTGCTTACAAACAAACGAACAAAAAAAAAACATGCAAAACTCCATAAGAGTGGGATGGAACTCTTCGCTAACGCTCATCTAAAAATCTTTTTCGAGGTTAACTTGTCTCACAAATAGCGAAAAAAAAAACGCTATAAAATCAAACAAATAAAAATGGATTCTGTGCTCGTAATTAGAGTTCAATGTTGCTATGTAATGATTGTATTTTTTGTAAAAACCAGATAACAAAACACGAACTTTCCTAGATGGATAAGACTCAACAACAATCAGCGCAACCTCGCGCTGTCAGATGAATAATACTCCCCTCCCCTCCTCGCCTTCCCTACACAATCAAGTTTAACCTTCAACGCGAATAAAAAGAAAATTATAAAAAAATATAATATTTTCAAAATTATCAACCAATTACCTTTCTCCTGGCAATAACCTTAGAAAGGTACAGTCACCTCATGTGTTTCCCCAATGCGCCCTCGAAGGTTCGACCGGTGGTTCTGTAGATGACTTGAGCATGGGCGAACAGGGGTGTACAGCCGTCATGGCAGTGACATGGGAATACCTGTTATTAACGTGCTAGATTAATGACTAGAAGTCACTTTGCAGTCAGTTCTTCCTGCATTTCATGTACACATCCCCGCGAGCGATAAGTCTGCAAGTCGGCTTAAATGGGACTCAAAGTGACCAGGACCCCTATTCCTGAGATAAATGAGATGGGAGAAAAATCAGTGAGAAAACTATCTCATATAATAATGACATATTTCATCCCATATTTTATGTCAGATACTCGTTTTCTCACTCATTTTTATTCAAATAAAAATGAGTGAGAAAACGAGTATCTCACATAAAATATGAGATGAAATATGCCATTATTATATGAGATAGTTTTCCCACTGATTTTTCTCACATCATTTTTATCTCAGGAATAGGGGGCCAGAGGGAAAAAAGTTCCCACCAGAGTGATTATTTTTGAAAATATTGTGAATGTTCATTATGGATCAACTGTATTTTAGAAATACTTCTCTGAATGGTGTGCAGCAGTTTCACAACAATACGTTCATCCGGAAAGCCACTACGATTGTTTAGTTGCACTGAAAATGGTCACAAAACATGCATCTCGCGTTACATACACCACTTGATTACGTCTCGAGGTATTTTATCGTGTGTGGTATCGATGTGCTCGTAAAACCACTGACTTTGGGCTAAGCTAAAAATAAACAATTCAACTCTATGCGTTTGGCACACAAGACCAGGGAAATTCACGCATTTTTTTCTAGCAAATCGACGTAAACCGAAACTATTCAAACTTTTTTTTAATATGGTTCCTCATCTAACTTAGATCTGTGTAGTTTTGTGGCATTATCGATCGGGTGGTAACTCTTTTTTTATGAATCTTAGAAATTTCAAAAATACCCATTAGAATAACACCAGTGAAAAAAAAAAGAAAATATTTTTGTTTTCCAAACAATTGAAATTTTGCGTGAAGTTGAATTACATTTTGATACACATTCTGGAAATTTTCAGCTTGATCGGGTCAGCCATCTTCAAGAAAATACATAAAATGTGCCAAATTGGTACCACTCGAAGCAGTTTTTACCCATTTTTACCCCACTATTACCATCCGCTCGTCTAACAACGCATACATGGCGTTTTCCTAGTATAAATCATCATGCTTAATTTCCTGTACCTATCCCTTGCTCCCCCCGGAAAACACAGAAGCTCCCCCGAAACGAAATCTCTAAATCCAACACACTGTGCCTGTGTCTAGAAGTGACACTCTTGTCTGTGACGTCACCAAGGTCTAATGACACGGTCACGCACGGCCTGCCGAAAACACCGCAAAACAGGCAATATGTAACAACATGTAAGAAACGCAGGAATGTGAAAAAGAGTGTATTAAAATGTCACGTATTTCATCTAAAAAAGTTTCAAATCATGAGCTGGTTCAACGACGCGCCGTACTGATGACTGAGAACGTTAACGACCCCTGCCGCCCTCGGTAGCTCAGTCAGCCGAGGCACAGCTTCAGAAACTGAAGTCATCGTTCATCACTTGTCACTTGTCAACTGATCATCACTTCATAATTCCATTATCACCCGTTCATTCGTGCCCCCGTATAACCTAGCTGTTGGTGGGGTCGTTAAGCAAACAATATTCATTCATTCATTCATCGACCCCACCAACAGCTAGGTTGTACGGGGGTACGAATGAGTGGGTGATAATGGAACGATGAAGTGATCATAGGTGAAAGGACATTTACAAGAAGCCATGCCTCATGCGGGACTCGAACTCGCGCCCAACGATGCCTTCGAATTCTTAGTTAACTAACTGAGCCACGAGGACGGCTCTGATGACTAAGATCTGTTGTTATGATCGTACGAAACCCGTGCCTGGTGCGGGACTCGAACCCAGGCTTAACGTAGACTTTAGTTGACTGAGCTACGGAAGGCGGCCTCTCTGAATAAGTATCAAGTGTGTCGTTACATGTAGGGCGCTGTAAGGGCCAGACCGGCACGCCGCAGCGGTCATTTCTGCAAGCTCAGTGTTCACTCAGGACCTTTTCCTGAGACTCGGACCCTTATTCTCGACATTTGTGGAATGTGAGTTGTGATTTGTGAGATGAGATAACTTTCTCATTTCACTATCCCATCTCACTTTCAGTCCCTTTGCTTTTACTGAGTTGAAAAATCATGAAATATGAAATGGAATTATTTTAATTTTATGAGAGATGCTAGCAGATGCCAATAGAAGTTATCATACATGTTGTACATAACATGTTGACTCAACATGCTGGCAGCTAGTAGATAACCCGTATTTAAACATGATCTATTATCTCATCAGGCGAGCTTTAGCGAGGATTCAATTCGACATACTGAAAAAAATAGGTGTTCGTTTTTATGTTTTTTTGTCGGTTCTCCACAGGTCGAACGGCTACAGCTATCAACTTCAAACTCTTTTTCAATATGGTTCCTCATCTAACTTAGATCTGTAAAGTTTTGTGGCATTATCGGGGGGTAACTTTTTTTTATGAATTTTAGAAATTTCAAAAATACCCATTAGAATACATAGCGGAAAAAAAATTCCGAAAAAATGAAATTTTGCGTGAAGTTGAATTACATTTTGATACACATTTCTAAGAATTTTCACTTCGATCGAGTCAGCCGTTTTGAAGAAAAAACATAAAATGTACTGAATTGGTACCACCTCGAAGCAGTTTTTACCCATTTTTACCCATACTATTACTATCCGCTCGTCTTACAACGCATATATGGCGTTTTCTTAGTCTTGTCAATATCAACATCTCATCCAATGTTGATCGTGTACGGCGTGTTCAAGTCGAGGGGTTAACAACTCCTGAAATCCGGTGCACACTTGCCATGAAATCCCATTGAAATCTCTTGAAATCTCTGAAATCACCTGAAATCAGGTGTACACCAAATTTTTGAGCTGTAAACCCCTCGGTTCAAGTCGACTCCCATGGACAGACTGTTAACACCGCGCTTCATGTGCCGTGGAACCGAGATCACGTGATCGTCTGATTCATCTCGACTGCATTGAGAATGAAAGTGACAGTTGCTCAGTGACTAACACTGAGCCACACCTGTTCACGTCGGATTGTTCCAACAAACTCTAATCACATGTTGTATCTGGGCCAATGTCAGATTTCCATCTCTTTTCAGCACGTGGGTCCTCTCATACCTCCATCTCTGTTAGCTCTTAGGTGCTTCGCTATCTCCATCTCTGTTAGCTCGTAGGTCCTCTAGTACCTCCATCTCTGTCAGCTCTTAGGTGCTTCACTATCTCCATCTCTGTTAGCTCTTAGGTGCTTCACTATCTCCATCTCTGTTAGCTCGTAGGTCCTCTCATACCTCCATTTCTGTCAGCTCTTAGGTGCTTCACTACCTCCATCTCTGTCAGTTCTTGGGTCCTCTCGTATCTCCATCTCTGTCAGCTCTTAGGTGCTTCACTATCTCCATCTCTATATTAGCACGTGTGTCCTCTAGTACCTCCATCTCTGTTAGCTCTTAGGTGCTTCACTATCTCCATCTCTGTTAGCTCTTAGGTGCTTCACTATCTCCATCTCTGTTAGCACGTGTGTCCTCTAGTACCTCCATCTCTGTTAGCTCTTAGGTGCTTCACTATCTCCATCTCTGTCAGCTCTTAGGTGCTTCACTATCTCCATCTCTGTTAGCACGTGTGTCCTCTAGTACCTCCATCTCTGTTACACGATGTGGTGATATAGGGTGGGTTGCAAAGCCGAAGTTTAAACCCGGCCTACCTTGGACGCCGTCTAAGTACAAAATAGCATTGCCTCTGCAATGAAGTT
>OU015474.1:13634227-13657080 GCA_907164805.1 Brachyptera putata
ATGATATATATAGTATCTATATATATATTTATTATATATAATATCTATATAGATATATATATAGATATATATATATATATATATAGATACATAATACATATATATATATATATATATATATATATATATTAGAACGTAAGGTTTTAGGTTATGTTCAAATTCGTAAGGGACCAAATAAAGTAGGGTTTGCTGGAATTCCTCAGCCTTTTTGTGATGCCATCAAGCTTTTTACGAAGGAACAAACTCACCCCGTTTTGTCTAATTATTTACCTTATTATTCGATTGCTAATGTTCGTCCCGACAAGACACCTGAAGATGAAGGATGAAATTCCTTCGAAACGTCGATCTCCGTCATCTACAAGACGTGGCACAACCGTAGAAATTATATTACCATGTACCATCGGTCACGAGAATCTCCGTCAATACATATATATATATATATATATATATATATATATATATATATATATTATTTAATTATATGTGTGGTAATGTCACATTTTGCGGATTGCCCTTCTTCGAAACAGTTGACTGTTCTAAAAGATACCCACTTCTCGACGTTTCGAACAGCTACGGCTGGTCATCCTCTGGGTCGTTTCGTCCGTGATCTGGAATCGAAGACGACTCCAGAAGATGACCAGCCGTAGCTGTGCGAAACGTCGAGACGTTAGGCTCTTTTAGAACCACCAACTGTTTCGAAGAAGGGCAATTCGCAAAATGTGACATTACCATTAACCATGCACTAGGAAAACGCAGAATGTGCGTTGTGGGATGAGCGTAGAAGTAGGGAAATCTGGTATTAAAAAATACTCTGTCAGCTCAATCTATATCTGCAAACCTTGGACTACTTCAAACGCCGAAAAACCTTACCTGCAACTTGTTGCTATTTATAGAGCAACCTGTCACATATACACTTTGCATTACATGTTTTGATCCTGATATTCGATGAAATGTATACTAATATTGCGTTTTCTTCGTTATGTCTCATCCGATTGTTGTACAAATTATTGAAAATGTGTATGATAGTTGTTTTCATATTCTGTATGGATTTGAAAGCCTTTGAAGACTTCGTTTTTCAAGTAACTCCCCCCCGGGGTTATTCTTACGGGGAGTTTCCTTACTTTCCACATTTTTCCCAGAAATACCGTTCAACAGATTTTTCTATAAAACAATCCGAACCTCCTGATGTGACACTAATATTGAAGTCGATCGGTTGTTTTTCCTGACCTGTAGGTCGCGTACAAAATTAAAAATAGAATAAAAAACAAACATAAAAAGGAAGCCCATTTTTTTCGGTATTGAAATGAAAATCTTCACTACGCTCATCTAATAATCACTCTCATTAACCGTGTTCCAGGTGCTAGGTGGCTTCTAAGGTCTCGACTCTAGATCTAGATCTTCGGAGAATCTACTTGCAAGATGGCCGTCGCCTCGAACCGGACGCTGACGAGCGTCGAGAACCTCGGGGAACTTTACGAATTCCTGATCCTGGACCTGGCAGGTATAACACGCTGGACCTCCAGCAGACCGGGGTTCGATTCTCGTCATGGACCTTGCGTACTGAGACGAGTTGACCCGTCATGCTGGACCGTCGTTCAGGAGACCGGGGTTCGATTCTCGTCATGGACCTTTCTGACTGAGACGGGTTAACCAGTGGCTAGCATGCTGGACCGTCGTTCAGGAGACTGGGGTTCGATTCCCGTGGTAGTGGACTATCCTGACTGAGACGGATTAATCAGTGGCTAGCATGCTGGACCGTCGTTCAGGAGACCGGGGTTCGATTCCCGTCATGGTGGACAATCCTGACTGAGACGGGCTAATCAGTGGCTAGCATGCTGGACCGTCGTTCAGGAGACCGGGGTTCGATTCCCGTCATGGTGGACTATCCTGACTGAGACGGGCTAATCAGTGGCTAGCATGCTGGACCGTCGTTCAGGAGCCCGGGGTTCGATCCCCGTCGTGGTCGACTATCCTGACTGAGATGGGTTAATCAGTGGCTAGCATGCTGGACCGTCGTTCAGGAGCCCGGGGTTCGATCCCCGTCGTGGTCGACTATCCTGACTGAGATGGGTTAATCAGTGGCTAGCATGCTGGACCGTCGTTCAGGAGCCCGGGGTTCGATTCCCGTCGTGATGAACCTTGCTGACTGAGACGGGTTAACCAGTGGCTAGCATGCTGGACCGTCGTTCAGGAGACCGGGGTTCTGTTCCCGTCATGGTGGACTATCCTGACTGAGACGGGTTAACCAGTGGCTAGCATGCTGGACCGTCGTTCAGGAGACCGGGGTTCTGTTCCCGTCGTGGTCGACTATCCTGACTGAGACAGGTTAATCAGTGGCTAGCATGCTGGACCGTCGTTCAGGAGCCCGGGGTTCGATTCCCGTCATGGTGGACTATCCTGCCTGAGACGGGTTAATCAGTGGCTAGCATGCTGGACCGTCGTTCAGGAGACCAGGGTTCGATTCCCGTCATGGTGAACCTTTCGGGCAGAGACGGATTAACCAGTGGCTAGCATGCTGGACCGTCGTTTAGGTGACCGGGGTTCGATTCCCGTCAT
Source organism: Brachyptera putata (assembly GCA_907164805.1). Taxonomy (NCBI): domain Eukaryota; kingdom Metazoa; phylum Arthropoda; class Insecta; order Plecoptera; family Taeniopterygidae; genus Brachyptera; species Brachyptera putata. The sequence goes on from OU015474.1 coordinate 13,636,784, forward strand.
GGTGAACCTTTCGGGCAGAGACGGGTTAACCAGTGGCTAGCATGCTGGACCGTCGTTCAGGAGACCGGGGTTCTGTTCCCGTCGTGGTCGACTATCCTGACTGAGACAGGTTAATCAGTGGCTAGCATGCTGGACCGTCGTTCAGGAGCCCGGGGTTCGATTCCCGTCATGGTGGACTATCCTGCCTGAGACGGGTTAATCAGTGGCTAGCATGCTGGACCGTCGTTCAGGAGACCAGGGTTCGATTCCCGTCATGGTGAACCTTTCGGGCAGAGACGGATTAACCAGTGGCTAGCATGCTGGACCGTCGTTTAGGTGACCGGGGTTCGATTCCCGTCATGGTGGACTATCCTGACTGAGAGGGGTCAATCAGTGGCTAGCATGCTGGACCGTCGTTCAGGAGCCCGGGGTTCGATTCCCGTCATGGTGAACCTTTCGGGCAGAGACGGGTTAACCAGTGGCTAGCATGCTGAACCGTCATTCAGGAGACCGTGCAAGAACTTTTCTGCAAAAACTTTTTATATATATATATATACAATGCTGCTTAACGACCCCACCAACAGCTGGGTTATACGGGGGTACGAATGAGCGGGTGATAATGCAACGATGAAGTGATGATAGGTGAAAGGACGTTTACAAAAACCCATGCCTTATGCGGGACTCGAACCCACGCCCAACGATGACTTCGGTTACTACCGCTAGAGATAATTGACTTAGCCACCGGGTGGCTGCAAACACTTAAGGGCGTGCATGCACGGTGCTTATAAAAATAGAGAAATTCATCTTTACCATCTTTTTTCTTCATCACGAGCAAGTGGATTTGAATAAAAAGTATATCAAACCCAAGATAATGTTATGCTCTTTAATTAATATGACATTCTATTTTTGTTAATTCAACCAGTTTCAAGATAATACGTCAATAAATATCAAGAACGTGATGACATTTATTGACGAATTATCTTAAAACTGATTTAATTCACAGAAATAGAATGTCATAATAATTAAAGAGCATAACATTATCTTGGGTTTGATATACTTTTTATTCAAATACACTTCCTCGTGATGAAGAGAAAAAAAGTATCTCTATTTTTATAAGCACCGCGTATGCACCGCATTGAAGCACCATACCTGAAATGAAAATATGAATAAAGAATCCAAGCAAGTAGGATCACAATACTGCAACTACTTGATAATTGTTATTGGTATTTGTAAATGCAAGTTATGTATTCGAGAAAATTCGTGTAGTTCCCAAAACCCGTAGAATCGAATCTAAAAACATACAATTTCGAAAACATTCCCTGCGGGGCTTAATTCTCTTCTGCACACTTAGTTTAGGGGGCTCACTATTGAGTCCTTGCGCGGGGCGCTAAAATGACACAGAACGACCATGCAGTTACAATAACTGTGATGGGCAAATATCAGTAGAGCACCTTTAGTTCTATGAGAAAACACATTTTTTGCATCCTGATCTTATCTGGAACACGTTGAACCATATTTTAAGTGTATAATTTCGAAAAATTCCCGGCGGGGCCAGAAGGGGGCATGCCCTCCGTGGGTCACCACTTCGCGGTAACGGGTCGATGGGCCTACACAACTCTTCTTATATGGCATTTTTCATTGTATTTTCATATAAACGCATACTTCGCTGTCTATGACTTGCTCTAGACTTCGCACTGATACGCCTTTTATAATTATTTATGCACATTTATATCATAGGTTTATCAAAGGTTTATTTCGCCGTTTCAAAATTCTTGCCCCTCCCCCTGACCTAATATCCTGACCTTATATGCTATGTTTAAAATGCTTCGATAAAAACTATTAATTATTGATGAAGAAAAAATCTTCTGATTTCCTTGTCCTGGATTTGGTTTTATTAGACGAGCTTTAGCGAGGATTCAATTTGACATACTGAAAAAAATTGGTGTTCGTTTTTATGTTTTTTTGTCGGTTCTCCACAGGTCGAACGGCTACATCTATCAACTTCAAACTTTTGTTCAATATGGTTCCTCATCTAACTTGAATCTGTATAGTTTTGTAGCATTATCGGGAAGTAACTCTTTTTTTTATAAATTTAAGAAATTTCAAAAATTCCCATTAGAATAACATGGGGGAAAAAAAAAAAATATATTTTTATTTTCCCAAAAAATGTAATTCCGCGTGAAGTTGAATTACATTTTGGTACACATGTCTAAAAACTTTCAGCTTGATCGGGTCAGCCATTTTGAAGACAAAACATAAAATGTGCTAAATTGGTACCAGTCGAAGCAGTTTTCACCCATTTTTACCCATACTATTACTATCCGCTCGTCTAACAACGCATATGGCGTTTTCCTAGTATAATCAATTAATAATTAAATGGTCACCAAACTCACCATAAAGTGGGCCCTTAATTTCAGTGCTGGCCGGTGGGCCTGTTACTTGCCAGTACGTCCCTGGCAACACTGCAACTAGATTGTAACGAACGGTGATTATATTTATTGTGCCAACTACCGAGGAAACTTGAAATGTCAATTTTCCATTGACAAATGGTCCGTCACCCTGACTAGGATGTGCGAGGTCTATGCATGGGTCTATGGATGAAATGTCAGGTTCACAATGGGCGTGACTAGTGATGGGCGCATGGGAATGTTCCAGGGAATATTTCCTATGTTTGAATAAATTCCCATATTCAGGGAATCTATTTTTTTGAAAAATGAGTTCAGCAGTTAGATAATTAATTAGATGAGCGTAGCGAAGATTTTCACTGAACTCTCACGGAACTTTGTCTGTGCGTTTTTTTTTGTTTGTTTGTAAGCACTGCGCAGGTCGCAGGGTTTGACCGATCGACATGAAACTTTTTTTTTATATGCAAACTTATCCAACTCAGAACTGTATAGTTTTGAGGTCTAATCGGTTGGACCATTTTTGAGAAACATCATTTAGAAGTTTCTAAAAACCCTTAAGATTTGGCTGAGCGGAAAAAATCGAAAAATTAAATCTCTTCAATATCATTCAAATTTTCCACAAATGTGAACACAAGAATAATATACATGAATAAAAATTTGGTTCGATATTCGGACCAGCCGTTTTGGAGAAAATAATATAATAAATATATTTTATTCATCGAAAAGATAGAAATATTAGTTGAAAAATGTTGCATTGTCGAAGTCACGGCTTTCTAGATTCATAGATTCAAGAAGAAGTTTGGCGAGAAGCGTGTCACAGTGAGCGGTATACTGTACCGAAGAAGTGAAAGAAAAGAAACAATAGACAAAGTTAACCAGACCATAGAGAGACTGTGTGCTACGGAGGGAGTGTTATATGTAGAAAGCAATTGCTGGGTGGGGGATAGATACTTGCAGAGCGATGGGGTCCACCTGAATAGTTTAGGACAGTGGAAGCTGGGCGGGCTCATGGGACGGGTAGCGGAGAAAATGATTAGGACAGATAAAATAGGTGTGAAATGACTAGGTAGAGGTAAAGATGATAAAAATGGATTAATATTAGGCAAGAGGCAGTGGGAGCAAAATGTGGGGGGAGGGGGTAAAATGGGGGTAAGTACCGAAAACTTGAAAGTAACATTAGTAAATTGTAGAAGTATTTGTAACAAACTAGATAAATTTAGATCGGTCATAGAAATTATTAATCCAGATGTTTTTGTAGCTGTGGAGACATGGCTAGATGATGGCTATACTGACAGTGAAATTAAAATGGGGGGATACAACTTATTTAGGAAGGACCGAAACAAACATGGGGGGGGGGTGATGGTGGGATCCAAGACCGAGCTAGTGGGAAAACTCATCTGGACAGGAGGTAATCTGGAAATAATGGAGGTAGAAATCAAGAAGGGAAGAGAAAAAAAACCGTTGTAATTGCAGCTTATCGACCTCCAAATGCAGGTATGGACTTACTGGACAAAATCAAGGAGAGGGTTACAGGGCAACATTTTGAAAATAGCCTGATTATAGCAGGAGACCTGAATCTTCCTGGAGTCAAATGGGAAGAAGGGACTATGGGAAACACAAGGAAGCAGGACCTGGTACATGATATCATGAACGAGGGTTTTATACAAGTCGTTAAAGAGGGTACGAGACTGACCTCTGCTGGGATTGGGAACATTTTAGATGTCATCCTAGTTAGACCACCTGAAAGGTGGCTGAATACGATGGTGGATGAGGGTATCAGTGACCATAGTATCCCGACGGTTCAATTAACGGGAGGTAATGGGAGGAATGAGGAAAGGGAAGGGAAAAAAGTACTGCTGCTCAAAAAAGCAAATGCAGATAACATTAAAGAATTCTTGAAAAACAGGGTGTATAAATGGATTTCCGATGGAGGGGATGTGAATCAGCAATGGGAGGGATTCAAAAATATCTGCTATGAATGCATTCAGAAACATGTACCATCCAAATTCATCAAACCAAATTCGGATCCCATTTACTATAACAAGACGATAAGAGCACTGAAAAGAAAGGGAAGACGATTGTACAACAAAAAGAATGGAATAATAATTGGCAAAAAGATGAAATCAGAAAACTAAAAGGGGAACTTAATAAGGAAAAAAGATTGCAAAAAGAACATTTTTGGGGGGTATGTTTGACGTGAATGATAAAAATAAAAGCTGGGGAAATATGTACCACTATGTCAATACACAAAAAAATGGTGGGAATGACATACCAACATTAGTAGGTGAGAATGGTTGTCAACACTTTGTCAACTCAGAAAAGGCTGAGGCCTTGAACAATTACTATGGAAGAGTTTTTCAAAGAGACAATTGAATCCTACGGGTAAAAAAACTTTGGAAGAAACGGAAAACAAAAGCAAAATTCACATCTCAAACGGGGCCATTCAGAACATCATCCGTAATTTGAAAAATAATAAAGCACCCGGCATGGATGGTATTTCCAATAACTTTTTGAAAATTGCGAGAGAAGAAATTTCATCTTTTTTAACAATTCTTTTTCAAAATTCGGTTGATACGGGGAAAGTTCCGATAGAATGGAAAAAAGCAATTGTCATACCAATTCATAAGGGGGGTGAAAGGGCAAAATTATCTAACTACCGGCCAGTAAGTCTAACATCAGCAGTTTGTAAAATACTAGAAAAAATTATAGATCATGACATCAAAATTATCATTGAAAAACGGGGGGGATTATTCAAGGGACAACATGGATTTAGAAAGGGATACTCTTGCACTACCCAATTACATGGGCTTGTGCAAGAGCTATCAGACATACTGGACAAGGGAAGGAAGGTAGATGCAATATTTTTGGATTTCGAAAAAGCGTTTGATAAAGTTCCGCACAAACTGTTGATAGACAAATTAAAACTTATAACCAATAACCAAATCATTTCAAAATGGGTTGAAGACTTTTTAAGTGAAAGGACTCAGAAAGTGAAAGTTGGAAATGACTATTCAGATTACATCCAAGTAACTTCTGGTGTACCGCAAGGGAGCGTGATAGGGCCTCTTCTTTTTAATATATTTATTGATAACTTGGCGCAAGGCATCCAGTCGAAAATTCGTCTGTTTGCTGACGACTGTGTCATATACAGACTAATACAAAGTGAGGGAGATGAAGCTGCATTACAACTAGACTTGAATTTAATAAATGAATGGGTGAGAATAAATTTAATGGGATTGAACATAAATAAATGTAAGGTAGTCCATTTCTCCAGAAAGAATAGAAAGGGGGACAAAAATGTGAGCTATAATATGGGGGGTAATATTTTGGAGGGGGTGGATGCCTATAAATATCTTGGAATTTACTTACATGAGAATTTAGGTTGGGGGGAACATATTAAAAAACTGTCAAAAAGGGGAATAGAATCACTAAATTTTGTTATGAGACAACTCAAGGGGACAGGGATTGACATTAAGGAAAAGGCTTACAAGAGCCTAATACGTCCAATGATGGAGTACGCTGGCTCGGTCTGGGATCCCTACAACATCAATTTGATAAAAGAAGTAGAGGGGGTGCAGAGGGTAGCTGCAAGAAGGGTGCTAGGAAGGGTCAGAAGATTTAGAATAGAAAGAAATGACCAGGGGAGAGTTGAAAAATTAAGGGAAAAGCCCAGTGAGATGGTGAAAGAATTGGGGTGGGAAAAATTAGAGGAAAGGAGGAAAAAGGATAGACTCCTGAACTTCTTCAGGGCGAGGAATGGTTTTGCGGGGTGGGAAGAAGTGAGAGATAGGATAGGGATGAGAGTTCAGAGGAGTGTGAGGGGAGGGGAACAGCTTGCTGTGGAGAGGGCCAAAACAGAACGGGGTAGAGGTGGTTTTATACAAAAAACCATAGTGGATTGGAATGGGCTGAGTGAAGATGTGAGAAGAGCAAAGACTTTGGAAGAATTCAAGAGAAGAATTCATTGATTGTAAATATAATTGTCAATTGTAGATGATGATACAGTTGAAAACTGCCACCGCGCATGCGTGCACAATTGCAGTTATATTGATAAATAAATAAAATAAACAAAAAAAAAAAAAAAAAATTGACATTGGATGAAGTTCATTTCAAATGATCAAGGTTTGTAAAGTTTTCGATTATACTTTATATAGACATCTCGCTCATCGTACAACGCACATCCTGCGTTTGCCTAGTCAGACGATTTAGCAATTTTATTTTTATTTCATTTTATTTGTTTTTCGAATGGTGGGTTTATTTCAGAATCCAACACCGTACTTTTGGTGATAGAAATGTCATGACAGGCCTCAGACGAGAAGATTTATAGTACTTTTTTTTGTTTTTATGTAATATTTCATGATTATTTTCCGTATACGGACTTGATACACCTGAAATGTAGGTAGGCTTTATAGTTTTTCATTTCATCGTATTCATTTTTCATTCTATAGTGAGTGTAAACAAGAAAAAATATATTTCCTGGAAATTCCCATTTTAGGAATATTCCCGGGAAATTTTCGTGGGAATATTCCCCAAATTATAAATTCCTGGAATTTACCCTTTACTAGGCGTGACATTATCATTTGGCAAGATGATTAGTCGCTGTACCTTGCACCTGTTGAACTATATGGTCCATTACTAGTCTGACCAAATCTCATAAAACCCATTTCTCTATAAAACCATTTGTCCACTCACTGTTGCCCCTATGGATAAAAATTGCTTGAGAATCGAGCAAAAACATCAGTATTACCGACAAATTGGTATACTTTCGATCTGCCGCCTGTTCGGGACCAAATCTTGGTGAAGCCATATCTCAGAAAGTTCGAACATTTGGCTTTCCAAAATTTGTAATTAGACGAGCTTCAGCGAGGATTCAATTTGACATACTGAAAAAAATTGGTGTTCGTTTTTTTTTTTTTTTTCATGTTTTTTTGTCGGTTCTCCACAGATCAAACGGTTACAGCTATCAACTTCAAACTTCATGGTTCCTCATCTAACTTAGATCTGTATAGTTTTGTGTCATTATTGGGTGGTAACTTTTCTCTTATGAATTTTAGAAATTTAAAAATGTCCATTAGAATAAGATGGCGGAAAAAAAAGAAAACACTTTTATTTTCCGAAAAATTAGAAATTCTGCGTGAAGTTGAATTACATTTTGATACACATTTTTAAAAAAATTCAGCTTGATCGGGTCAGCCATTTTGAAGAAAAAACATAAAATGTGCTAAATTGGTACCACTCGAAGCAGTTCTTACCCATTTCTACCCATACTATTACTATTCGCTCGTCTAACAACGCATGTATGGCGTTTTCCTAGTGTAGCGAATTGTAGCCGTTAACACTTGTATTGTTCGTCAGATCCTCGCACCAACAACTGGTTCCTGATTCGCGACCCTCTGCCGTTCGTCAGCATCCTGGCGCTGTACCTGTACTTCGTGCTCTCCCTCGGGCCTCGCTTCATGAAGAACAGGAAGCCGTTCACCATGAACTCCCTCCTGGTCGTCTACAACGCCATCCAGGTCGCCATCAGCGTCTGGATCTTCTACGAGGTCAGTCGCTCAGCTGCCCAACCCAACCCAACCCAACCCAACCCAACATAACCCATCAGCGTCTGGATCTTCTACGAGGTCAGTCGCTCAGCTGCCCAACCCAATCCAACCCAACCCAACCCAACCCAACATAACCCATCAGCGTCTGGATCTTCTACGAGGTCAGTCAGTCAGCTGCCCAACCTAACCCAATCCAACCCAACCCAACCCAACCCAACCTAACCTAAACTAACCTAACCTAGGAAGAAGCCATACATCATGAACTCCCTCATGGTCGTCTACATGCCCCTTCCTTTATATGCCACTTCCTGAGATTAATTTGTGAACAAAGGAACCGGAAGCCACCTCAGAGTAAACCAACCGTTCTACTTCCTTCCCCCCCCCCTCCCCCTCCACCCCACCACCACCAAAACACAATTAAAGAAATAGAATAGATTAATCAATTTGGCCTCAAAACGTATGAAACAATGTTCCATTATTCGAAATTATTTTCATTTTCAGAGACCGATAATTATTCATAATAGATAGGGCCTAATGATGGAAAAACATTCTCAGAATAGGTAAATATTTAATAATCTGTAAATATTATATTGCTTGACAAAAGCATTAGTGAATGAATCAAAATCCGCCATATCATTTTTTTTATCATTTTGAATCTGGAACGTGCGTACCACGGTTTCAAACAATGAACCGTTCCGGTGAGTTCCGGCACAAATTAACCCCTGACCTCTCGCTTGTTCCAGGGCCTGGACGCCGCCTGGCTGCACAAGTACAGCTGGAAGTGCGAACCTGTCGACTTCTCCCGGTCTCCAGAGGCCTTGAGGGTGAGTTCCCTAGGGACTTCTGACTGCTGTACTCCGGGACCAGGACCATTTCCAGGACCCTTACCTAATACGTGTCGTGCTAGTGCTAGGTAGCTCCAAGAGTCCAGGACTGTGATTGGTTGATATCGACTACACAAGTTACCTGTCATGACAACATCTCTAGTCTCTGTGTATTTCCATTGCTGTTAGCACAAAATCCCAGCCACTATGTAGTGATACCAACAGATGTTATCATAATATAAAGAAGGTGTGTCGACTCCCATACTAATAACATGGCATGCATTTGTGGTTTCTTGGGGACAAATCAGAGCCAACGGTCGCATTTGCCTGTCGCGATTTAGCGGATTCCATTGTGAACTGGAGATGAGAGTGGCTACGGTACCGGTGACATTGTTGAACTTAGACAATCTATAATTCTAGTGACAAACAAACTCCACCTCCAACATAATAATTCCACTGAGCCGTGTATAGCAATCTTGTTTTATATAGTTCGATATAAAAGCGATAGTTGCGTGACAGGCAAATGGGACCATGGACTCAGATTCTGACCGCGGAAATACTTCACTTGGAAGACGCGAGTCGGCACACCTTCTGTATATTATGATCAGTGTTGGGTAAGTTCCTCAATAAAAAAAGGAACTAGTTACAGTTACAGTTACTCAAGAAAAAAAGGAACTGAAAAGTTCCAGTTCTAATAAAAGAACTTGAAAAGTTACCGGCGAGGAGTTTTTCTAGTGAGTGGTAGTATTTTGCCGGAAGGCTACCAAGGATTGCGGAGACAATGTTGCTGGGAACAGGGGTGGATAGTCCAAGGTTCAGGCGTGTGAGTTTCCTAGAAGTGCTAATTAGATATGACCGGATGGAGTTGAGGGTTTTACCCACAATTTTACTCAGTTTTCAGATTAAAATCGCTGGAATTTACTTACAATTAACATACAATAGAACAAAATAAATCTTGGCACCGCCAGTTTAACTTGGATTTCTGAAGTACAGTCTTGTAGAAGAACTAAGTATAAGGAACTTGCAAATCATTTCAAGTTCCCTAAAAATAGTAACTTAGTTTTTTCAAGTTACTGCTAATTAAAAGGAACGAGTTCCCTTCAAAGTTCCTCAAAAAGGAACGAGTTCCCGGGAACTCGTTCCTTTCGGTAAGTTCCTACCCAACACTGATTATGATAACATCTGTTGGCATCACTACATCGTGTATGAAACAAACATAGTCCCTATTAGTGTTCACTTTCCGGAATATTAAGTACACCTACCCGGCAACCGTTTATTTTATGCAGGTCTTTTGGTTTCTTTCCACTAGTATGCACGAATCAATTTTCTCCATCTTGAGACACCGTTTATATACTAGAAAGTTGCTGCATTCACAAGTTCGTTTGCAGCGTTAACAACGCCCGCGGCTGACTGCAACTCTGCGTTCGGGTTAGAGTCCATATAAGGGAGTCGATTTAGCGGAATATCATTTTTGGTGATAACTTTTGAACGGTATGAGATATCGAAACTCTGAGCACAAGGGGATACGTAAATTTTTGATACCTTCAAGATGGTTCAAGTACTAAGAAAACGCCATATGCGTTGTTAGACGAGCGGATAGTAATAGTTTGGGTAGTAATGTTTAAGAACTGCTTCGAGTGGTACCAATTCAGCACATTTTATTTTTTTTCTTCAGAATGGCTCACCTGATCAAGCTGAATTTTTTTAGAATTGTGTATCAAAATGTAATTCAACTTCACGCAAAATTTCATTTTTTGGGAAAAAAAAATATTTTCTTTTTTTTCCGCCATGTTAGTCTAATGGGTATTTTTGGAATTTCTAGAATTCATAAAAAAAAAAGTTACCCTCCGATAATGCCACAAAACTATACAGATCTAAGTTAGATGAGGAGCCATATTGAAAAAAAGTTTGAAGTTGATAGCTGTAGCCGTTTGACCTGTGGCGAACCGACAAAAAAACATAAAAAAAAAAAAAAAAAAAAAACGAACACCAATTTTTTTCAGTATGTCAAATTGAATCCTCGCTAAAGCTCGTCTAAATAACTATTTATTTGAAATCGCATAATTGTCAGATGTATACAGTTACAAAATGTGTTTTCAGATAGATTTCAGATAGATACCTATCAGTGGAACCATCTTAAAGGTATTGAAATTATCTGTATTCCTTCGTTCTCACAATTTTGATATCTCATATCGTTCACAAAAGTCATGAGCAATCAACTCTTATTCCTCTAGCTCGACTCCCACGGACTCTTAAGCAAAATATGTGGTGATTCCTTCTAAAAGTAGACTAATCATATGTATCATATCAAGCTGCACTGTACACGGATACATCAAGTTGGCTCCACCCAAACAGAGTTAAGAAATAACGACTAGAGTCTATAGGCCTACATCATATTGTGCATCCCTCAAATCGATTCTTAGGGTTTTTCTTCGCTTTTTCAAAAGTGGATGGGGCTGTCGTCAAGTTAGCCCCACCCGCTTTCAGTCAAGGGCTTGAGCTCAAGGGTTGATGTCAAGCCATTGAACAAAACCTTGACCCGTGTAAATCGGGCTCGATTTTTCTTTTTTTTTGCATTCTATTTTCACATTTTTTTAACAATGTATTCGTAGACCTTCAAAGTCATATCGACTTGTCTCAAGGTCTACTGAAGTGTTTAAACTAATAATAGCATGCATACAAAAATCAAACAGATAATCAAGACATGGCAGACCAGGCAGAAATTATTTCACTAATACATTTGATCACTGAAGATATTTTTCTTGATTTCAGGTTGCAAGAGCCGTCCATTTCTACTTCTTAGCTAAAATGTCAGAATTATTGGACACAGTGAGTATTGTAATCAGAGATAAGATGGAAGTATTACAAGAAGTTGGTTATTTGGTTAGCTATGCTATTTACTCATTACAGATTGTTCTTAAAACAGGTGGTAATGATTACTCTCATGAAATTAAAGGAAAGAAAACAAACATACTTAATCGAATGATCCATTTTTATTCTTTCCTAGCTACCTTCTCAAATCACTGATGATGATGATTATTGTTTGCTTAACGACCCCACAAACAGCTAGGTTATACGGGGGTACGAATGAGCAGATGATTATGAAACTATGAAGTGATGATTAGTGCAAGGACGTTTACAAAAACCCATCCCTTATGCGGGATTCGAACCCACGTCCATCGGTTCACTTCAGTGTGTGAAGCGTGCCTCAGCTGACTGAGCTAACGAGGGCCCGGCGTTAAATCACTGATCTTCATACTAAGAAAATATGTGATGAACAAAATATCGACATTTCATAATATCACATTTTCTGAATTACAAAAATCTTTGGTTAGGCCCTACCACATTTTGTTCGAAATCCAATATTTGCCAGAATCCAATATTTGGAAAGTTTCGAATGTTTATGATTTCAAACTTTTAATAACATGAAAATTAAACATTTCTGAAACTGCAAAATTAAAAAAATATATATTTTTGAATTTCAAAACATCGAAAATTCCTGTATTAAAAATATAAGAATCCTAAAATTTCTCAATGAATTTTTGAAACTACAATGATAAATACTGATCTTGAAATTTTAGAAATTCTTCAATATCAAATATAAAAGAATACGAAAATTCCATAAACACATCATTCTCCTAATATCACTACCTCCCTAGCCGCCCCGGTGGCCAAGTCAATTATCGCTCGCGGTAGTAACTGAAGTCACTGTTGGGCGTGGGTTCGAGTCCCGCATAAGGCCTGGGTTTTTGTAAGCGTCCTTTCATCTATCATCACTTCATCGTTTCATTATCACCCGCTCATTCGTACCCCCGTATAACCTAGCTGTTGGTGGGGTCGTTAAGCAACATTAGAAAAAAAAACACTACCTCCCCACCAGGTGTTCTTCGTTCTGCGCAAGCGCGACCGCCAGATCACCTTCCTGCACATGTACCACCACACCGTGATGCCGATCATCACGTGGGGAGCCACCAAGTACTACCCGGGCGGCCACGGCACTCTGATCGGCGTCATCAACTCCTTCGTGCACATCGTCATGTACTTCTACTACATGATGGCCGCCATGGGCCCGCAGTACCAGAAGTACCTCTGGTGGAAGAAGCACATCACCACGCTGCAGATGGTAAATAAACCTGACCTGACCTGACCTGACCTGGCCTAACCTCACCGTCCTGCAGATGGTGAGACAAACAGACCTAGAGCCAGGGGCGTCGTTCAGGGGGTACAAGATGTCAATCGACATTTGCGCCCCACCAATAATCTATCCTTTTGTTCTCAAATACATATATACATATATATATATATATATATATATATATATATATATATATATATATATATATATATATATATATATATATGTAATTATGTTGACATACGAATAAACACACAATAAATTATTTTCCCGGAGGAAATTGCGAAAAATATCTTCGAAAATGTAAATAGCGGCAATGATTGAAATATTAAAAATTTAACTTCGGAAAGGTCAATAATGATTTAACTATCAGACTACAAATTTGCTTGTGAATCGCAAGAATCATTTGAAAAATCCATGCAAAAAGAAATCATTGCAGGGCTCCAACCTGGGTGGTCATTTAAACCCATTCTATGTGTATAACCTGTGCCCCCCTCGCCCCGCAACACAAATCCAAACGACATCTCTGCCTAGATCCCCAATCAAGATGAGGTGCCTGAAGAGCATATACCGGAATAAAGTTGACTCGGTTGGGTGTCCAACCTTACCTGAACCCTAATTACATTCCAAGGAAAAGTACCCCGAAGCCCATGTCACACAACCGAGTCGACTTTATTCCGGTATTCGCTCTCCAGCGCCCCCGTCAAGTTCATGGTTCAGAAACCCAATAACCTTCTTGTAGTACATTACTTGCCAGTAGAATTACTCGTACCCAATAGGCCTCAGTAACGGAACGCACCCCGTACAATTTGAGAGTAGAAAGATGGACGATATTGTTGTAAGCAGTAAAATGTTGGGTTATGTAACCACGTGTACACAAAGTCATGCGCAAAACGTCCTTTAATAAATTGTAACATTCAATCTGATTAACCACTCTCCAGATGCAGTTTCTCTGCTTCATTTTCAACAATATCTACACTCCGATTTGTCTGTGAACAAACTTATGTAATCTTGCACCATTCTTTGATGATCACCATTGACTACGTATATCACACAGCCGGGAAACGGTTTAGTCAAACCGGTTCACGCTGAAACGGTTTACAGATCGTGATATACCTATCGGTTTTGGTGTAAAACACTTTAGTTCCAATCCAGTTTGGCAAGTGAATTGGAGAACTCGATACGATTGATATACACGTCAAACCGATTCGAGGTGACCTTGAACGCGAGATTCACAAGGCGCTGCCAATATTCAAAATGGCTGGCGCTGAAACGTTTTGTCAAAGTGTTTCTGAATTATTGTGATATACACACATTTATTGAACCGTTTCAGCGTGAACCGGTTTGCCCAAACCGTTTCCCGACTGTGTGGTATACGTAGTCATACTGGGTTAAATACTTAGTTCCAGTGCTTTGAGTAGGTAGAATTTACTGGCGCGGCGGGTTCCGGGAAGTCCAGTCAATCACTCGGAGTAGGTTTCGAAATGCATCCATTGGCAGACACGGATTCAGGCCTTCACCAACCATTTAATCAAACACAGCATTTTCTAGTCAGACAAAATCTTAGAAATCCCATATCTCCGACAATCGAACATTTGGTCTGTCGGAGATTTGTGCTTTCTAACAAATGGGATTTCGATGAAATGATATCTAATATTAGGGTTTAAAGGCGCATAGACAGCAAGGTCATTTAGCTCCTATGTCCATGTCCGTGTACTTTGCCATAGTTGTCAACGTTTGTGGATGTTTCAAGCGTATGGAGGGAGCGGGATAGAAAGAGCTAGAAACGTAAGATAAGAAGAGATGAGATGAAATAAAAGAAAAGAAGACGATAGATGAGGAAAAAAGTGACAAGAAAACGAAATGAAATAAAAATACAATGCAAGGTTCAGTACTCCCTCCATATACTTCGGTCACCAAAAGGCTTCCACTCGACCGAGACGGTCCGAACTTAGTCTGGACCCTCACTCAAGACCTTATCGCCATGGGTGACCCTCAGCTCTGGAGGTCACGGGGTCACGCAAGCCCCACACCACGTCAAGGTGTCCGGATCCTTCAAGGGAGGAGAAATAGTACGTAGCCCATCTACCTGCTGACAAATGTGTTTTTATTGTTCCCAGGGCCAGTTCCTTCTCGCCTTCCTGCACTCGGCTCAGCTCCTGATTTACGACTGCGAATATCCTCGCATCTCTCTCGTCTTCATCCTGCCCAACGCCATCTTCTTCTACTACCTGTTTAACGACTTCTACGACAAGTCCTACGAGAAGCAGAACAAGCTGAAGGGCGGAAACCAACGGACGCTGGAAGCAGAGAAGAAGCAGTCATGATCGGTAGTGACTGGATATTACCAAAAGACGATATCGAGTGCATTTATATACGTGGAGTTATTGTTAGTGAGGTTGATAATATGAGTGACTTGCTTTAGTCTTCGTTATCTTAGTGAGTGCAGCGCATAATCTGGGTTCATTCAACCACAAAAAAGGGCTCAGTCAAGGTATTGACACTTGTTGATTGATATTCTATTAAACTTTAGCTCAGTATGAAGGTATTGACACGTGTTGATTGCTGTTCTATTTATCACTTCGACAGGAAGATAAATTGTTTTTTAAGAAAAAAGCTGATATAAAAAAGGAACCAAGAATAAGTACTCATCTCTACCCGGTGGAACCAGTATACCTTGTGATATTGCATATGATTCTACAGGTGTCAGACCAAAATAAAATGGACATCCACATTCTGATTAATCTCTACTCCGGAAGTGAACAGAGAATTCGCTGCACGCACTGGAATAACGAGGACTATAAATCACACAAAAGTAAAACGGAGAGCTGACTCTACAAGTTACCAAGACGTCCAGGGACGAGCGGGTCGCCGGCCACGCAACGGACTCGTTCGGGAGGGTTCGGCTCCTTGGCCCGAGTCCTCGTTCGGTCGTGTCTAAGTAGCCCTGTTGAATCGCTATCAAGACTAATTTAAATATCGGTCGTTGAACAATATCGGTTTAGAAAAAAAATCTTCCTACTGGTTAAAAGCATTTATATGATATTTAAAAAGTAAAAAAAAAAGTAGCAAGGCATGTTCACAGGCCAAACATGTCTACAGGCAGGTTTCGACGTAACGCTCCAGCCAAGGTTATAAGCGTATCTGAACGATCAAGGAGCCGAACTCACCCGAACGTATCCGTAGGGTGGCCCGCGATCCGCTCGTTGACCAAAGTGTAGAAACAAAATGGCGGAATGTCTCTGACGTCATGAGCCACCGTGGTCGGTTCTCGGAAGTCGAGCATCGGCCGCTAGATCGCGGTTACAGACACAGCTCTCTGTGTTATTTCTCGATGGTCAGATACACATTTGTAAAATGGCAAATTTGAAGAAAATTATTCAAAATCAAATGCTCGTTGCCGAGGCAACGTGGAATCTGATTATTCTATATTCCTATATTATCCTATATATATTCCTATATTCCTATATTTATTTTCCAAACAAGATTCCAAAATTTCAGCTTGATCGGGTCAGCTCTTTTGAAGAAAAAACATCAAATGTGCTAAATTGGTACCACTCGAAGCAGTTTTAACCCATACTATTACTATTCGCTCGTCTAACAACGCATATATGGCGTTTTCCTAGTAACCGTATAACGCCTGACAGTTATGGTACGAATAGTTAATACTTCCACTATTTTCAAGGCATTGCCAATATCTGTTTTCCCTCTCTATCAGAATGTTGATATTCCTCATCGTTCAAAAGTTATCATTGAAAAACTGATATTCCGCTAAATCGACTCCTTCCAATCTACGACTCAGAACATATGGAATCATACTAGAATTTTACCACTTCTAAAGGGACAAGTCACGTGTCTAAGTATTCTAATCACTAAAATCACAACAATTAGAATCAATTCCCATCGAATTATCTGAGTAAAAAAATTCCACCAGGATAAATTCTCGAAGATTTTTTTTTTCAAATGAGCCAGTAAATGAATAAATGTGTATCTGACAGAAGAATTGAATGAAACTTAGAAATATGAATGAAAAATTGAATGGTGATTTCTATCAACAAACATTCACCCATTCACCATGCTCATCATCTACGTAATCACTTCACCATCATTCATCATTAATCATCATTCATCATTCATCATTCGTTCATTTCATTGTACCTAATCATTATATCACAAATATAAACACAAATGAAAATATTTTGAAAATTTTTCCAATCAGTATGCCTGTTTGTTTGTGTTGCACCACCTGAACTAAAGTGCAGCTGGTGTAAAAAGGAAGTACGTCATATTTCGGGTTTTGTGCAGGAAATGATACCGAAATGATGAGGTACAAACAAATACGAAATTGCCGATTTTTCGGTTTCAAGACGCGAATTTTGAAATGGAAGCAGACCCGTTGATGGAGAAAGAGATATTAAATATCATGGAATGTGATTAATGAATAGTAAATATTTAATAATGACAACCCTTATTCGATTATATATTTTTTCATTCTCATTAACACGAATTTAAGCGTCAACAACTAGTAAGCCAGCAAAGCGTCCGCCCACAACTTGATTTTGGCGCCTGCCATCTTGCACTGAACTAAGACCCCTATTCCTGAGATAAATGAGATGTAAGAAAATAAAAATGAGTGAGAAAACGAGTATCTCACATAAAATATGAGATGAAATATGTCATTATTATATGAGATAGTTTCCTGAGATAAATGAGATGTGAGAAAAATAAAAATGAGTGAGAAAACGAGTATCTCACATGAAATATGAGACGAAATATGTCATTATTAAATGAGATAGTTTTCTCACTGATTTTTCTCACATCTCATGAATAGGGGTCCGCGTAGCTGGTGTAGAACTCCCTAACTAGTGCAAGTGAACCGGGACAGACAAACACGATAGTGCAAGAACTGAAGAACCAGTTCAGCTCGTGCAGGACAAACAAACAGGCTTAACAACACAGATTTCAAGTCGATTTGATATACCTCGTAGTTGCCGGTAAAGTAAACCCGAGACAGTCGATAAAGACGCAACTCTGTTATATCGACTATTTCAACTCAGACTTTCCATAGCAAGTAGGACTGTTTTTTCATAATGTAAAGTATAATAAACCAAATAAGAATGCATTATTGAAGGGGTTCAATCGAAATCGGGAACGTGGAGGGGAATATTGCTTATTTGTCAGGTTAAAGTAGCAGTTAGGGAAGTTAGGGATAGACAAACAATAATACAGAAGCTGTAGTTGGAGAACTCGAAATCTCTTATTTCAATTCACAGTATTTTTGTTGAGAATTGTATGTTGTATTGTATGTGGATTGGTCAACTGTTCTAAGAACTAACTGTACTAAATACCAACTGACCTAAACTAGCCGATAAAATAGCCGCCCTCGGTAGCTCAGTCAGCTAAGGCACCGCTTCAGAACTGATAACTCACCGTTGGACGTGGGTTCGAGTCCCGCGCAACCTGTCCAGAAGTAAAATAGAGGGGTTTGGCCCCCCTTTAACAATTTGTTACCACTCATCAAATGTTCAATAGGCTCTTAGTGATAGTTAGGGTCAGTTGGGTGAGGTTTGTGTCGAATGACATTCTGCAGTAGGGGAGGAGTCATACCTCCCACTTTATCTTATGCACAGGTTGCTCAAGATGTAGTCATTTAGGTCAATAGTTTTTAGGTCAGTTGGTTTTTTAGTACAGTTAGTACTTTCCTGTATTGCCTGTATTGTCGTTGGCCTATAACATAATGATGTTTTTGAGAAATATGTTTATGTGTCGTCAAAATTATTAGACACGTTATTCGTTGTATTTTTGGAAGACCTAATTTGACCTCACTGTAAAAAAGGAACGTGTTTTATTTTCCGTGCTCCACAGGTCAAACGACAGCACAAAGTTATGTAGAACTTAGCACACAAGTGTCATCTTCTGAATCAGTAATGTGTGTAGTTTTTAGGCGCAATCAATGGCTACACTTTTAAGGAAAACCATTTCGAAAATTTCAAAAACTTCGCGAGAAAACTTCATAGGAAAAATGTGTGAGAGTTAAGTTTTTCGAATGATTTCAAACTTTCATGGAACCCTTGATGATAACAAGGAATAACGATTGAACCCCTGAATTACACCACCCTCAACACACCTCATCAAGGCATGCTCATTAGCCTGCTAGCAATGCGACCAACTAGGTTTACATATAGACATATTTTATATAGTATTGTATTATTATATCCAGTAGAAATATTTTTACATTTCATCTATTACAGTATTTAAACTGGTTATTTGTTGTATTCGATTTGATTTTGATTAAATAAATCAATTCTAACCATAAGATGATTATGATTATTTATTTTCTGAGTGGAGTGGTGGTATAAGGTCACTAGAACGATGAGCCTTCCTTCGAGACCCTATTCTATAACTGTTATTGTCCAAAGGGTTGCTGCAAGAAGGGTATTGGGGAGAGACATGCGCTGGAAGATTATCAGGAACGATAAGGATGTGGTTGAACAAGCTATAGAAAATAATTTGGCGAAACGAAGACAAAGAGAAAGATTGTGCAATTTTGTTAGAGTCAAGAATGAATATACAGGATGGGAAGAATTAAGCAATAGAATTGGAAAGGGATCACAAAGAAGTACAAGGGAAGGGGTAAGAATTGAAGTGGATAAAGTGGATAGAGAAGTAGGTAAATATGGATTCATACAAGGAACGGCGCGAGAATGGAATGAATTGGAAGAAGATATCAAGAATATAACGAAGATCGGTGATTTAAGAAGAGAGCTAAGAAAAAAATAACAAAGTATAATTTCATTGAGTGTTTGATTGTAATTTCATGAAAGTAATCATTACCATCTGTTTTAAGAACAATCTGTAATAATAAAATAAAATAAAGAAATGAATAACTGTCAACGAATTGGAAATCAGTGACGTTGTTGGGGGTCCAGACGGGGGGGGGGGGGGGGGGGGAAGGGTGCCCCACCAACCGACATTTGCGCCCCACCAATAATCTATCCTTCTTCAATAAAATAAATATGTTGACCTACAAATGAACACACGATAAAATAGCCGCCCTCGGTAGCTCAGTCAGCTAAGACACCGCTTCAGAACTGATAACTCACCGTTGGACGTGGGTTCGAGTCCCGCATAAGACATGGGTTTTTGTGAACGTTCTTTCACTTATCATCACTTCATACTTACCTAATCACCCGCTCATTCGTACCCCCGTATAACCAAGCTCGTATGCCACTACCAACATGACCCTTGACATCAACAAACTGAGTGCACGCAAGCAAGACCAGGGAAGCAACTAGTACGAGTGAAACCAGGAATACGCGTCATTTTGTGGTGCGCGAAGATAATCAATAGATCTAACCATTGTTTACAGATAATTAAAATGAAAAACTGTCTCGAGAACAATAAATAC